>JAPMOR010052846.1:0-25429 GCA_026543865.1 Argiope aurantia | reverse complement strand
AAATGTAACAAAAGGCAACACATACCTTCTATAACAGTCCAGAAAATCCCAAGCTATCGATTGTGATTCCCGCCCATTAAAAACAAAGCTAACGGCAATTTAGGTATTTTTTGAATCCCTGCCTGAGGGTGACCCTTGAAAAAGTCTTCAGGCCGGATTCTTCCTTTTTTAATCTTTTTTAATATTTTTATTTGGTTTTTTGTTTTTCCATTTTACTTTATTTTTATACTTTTGTATCAGTTCATCTGTGTTCTAGAAGTAGCTGCATTTGCGCTCTCTAAATACTATGAAGTTTTTACCTGTTCCATTTTTGGTTTTGTTTGAATAGATTATATTTTTTGTTGCATTTTTGAAATTGTTTTGCTTTCGTTGTCATTTTAGTTTAGTTTTCAAACTATTTCTTGCTTTTGATTGGTTACTTATATATATATATATATATACTTTTTTGTGTGATTAATTTTGTTTTTTTATACATTCGCTACAACGCGTATTTTTGGCTTTTGGAACCTTGAAAACAACATTATAGCTATGATAGAGTTCTTAACTCCCCTTTGCAGGAGCGGTCATTGCACGATTTATGAATTTCTCGTCGTGTGTGTGCTCAAAAAACGTGAAGTTTTATGGACTTCTAAAACTGGAATGATATTGGATTGTTTACGATTATTCTTTCTTTCGCCTCTTATGAAGCGATGATTATTTATGGTGGCGTTATATTATCGAATATACGAATTGTTGCTATTATCATTAATATTTTGGATGCAAGTAATTCTTACATTTCTTTTTCTCACTTAAAATAATCTACTAAAAAAAAGCACGATTTCCATGTTGAATTTGTCTGTTCTTGCTGCTGCATTTTAAGAATATTCTATTAAATACGAATAAATTTTTCAAATGTAAGCCAACTCTTCAATTTCATACAGAATGGCCACAGAAAAATGGCATGGTAAAATGTCCCACTTTTGATTAGGATTTATGAGCCAAATTTGGTAGCTCTAGATATACCAAATTTGGGTCCATCCTGATGAGCGCGAACGCACATTTCTCTTTATTATCTGCAGTGATATAGATTACAGGTCTTTCCTTTCAATTGATTGTGAATTTTTTGTACATTGCGTGCAGTAAACAAGGGATTTTTAAATATAGAAAAGTTATTCTTAATTATTCCGAAATTTAAGAATAACTTTATAATATCATGAAGTGATTAAAAATTAATATTATTATAGTAAATAAAACAGAACAAACAATGAAATTATTCAATAAAGATAAAAAAAACTAATTAAAAACAAATATTTTAGCATTTATAAGCCACATTTAATATTATTGATAGAAATAGAAACACCGGGATATTAGTAATAACTGATAAATTAAAATGTACAAAAACATAGGTATATTTTTGGAGACCTTCTTATAACTTAATATCTTGAGCCTTCAAAAATTTGAATCCGCCATTGACAATAACTCTATTACAGAAAAAGTTCTTTTGTTATGAGTACGGTGAAAAGTCCAGTGGGCTCAATAACATATAAAATCGCTTAATTCTACACGAAAACACGAAACTCAAATAAAACATCACCGGGAAAACGTACACAAAATGGAACTTGCATGAAACAGCAGCACACAACCAACACATTTTTAATAAACAGGCATAACATCACAAAGAACGCAAACAGAACTCACTAGAAATCAGTAAAATGCTATCGGTTACTTTCAGTTAAGTTTAATAACATTAAGTTTCAATAGATTAAATTTAATCATTTAGTTTTTTACTATGATGTAGTTAGAAATAAGTAGATGATCAAGATATGTAGATTCGGCTTATTTTTCAGGCTGAGTAGATTTCAATACAAAATATTCTTTTAATTAAATTTTTGATTTTTTTTTAAAGTTTGCTTTTACTTAAATACTGCTGCTCTTTACTGTGATACAATAGGATGCATAAAGATAAAAGCAGAAAATTAAGAAAATACACAGAACAATGAATAAAATATTGTAAGACTTCTAATCTAGTATAATTTATAATTTTTCAATCAAAATTTGATGTTTAATAATATTTTGCTGAAGAAAATATTAAGATCAAGTGACCTAATATTTAAATGGATATTTTAGAAATCATTTAAGCCGGCGAACTAACCAAAGGTGACTAATAAATAAATAATTCAAACTCTGTGAATAATAAAGTATATGAGTAATATTAGCATTTTGTTAAGTATAATTAGCCATGTGTTTAACAATTTCATTATGTGCACTGTTTTTTGTAATATTTATAAACTCCGAGCATCTATGTAAATAATATTACGTACAAAAGAGGTAGTTACATACGCATGAGTCATAAATAAATAGAAATGCACATTTCCACGAAGTTATTAAATTAAAAATAGTCTAAAATTATTTACATTCTGATTAAGTAAAAATGTGTTGAAATTTAAAACTAAATTGACCAGTTTATAAAAAAATTGGAGCTTCATAAGGTCTTCTGTCTATTGTCGCTAAGTGAGCGCTGATCCGCCCTGGTCTAAAAAAATATCTATAAGCTTCTCTGGAGTATAAGATATCCCTTTGCTTTTTGACCTCCCCTAACTAACAAAGGAGGCATGTTTGAGCTTAAGTTTTAAATTAAAGTTAAGAATTACCTTCCATTCATCTGGTGCGTCTTAAGGTCAAGCATTTGAGTCAGAAAAAAAAAATCAATTTTCTCACGATTCCAACCTTTTTATCACTTCGTCGCGGTCTCTGTTTATCGTTCAGATCGCTGCCCACTTTTTATCCTTCGAATTCCATTTCTTTGATTTCTTGTTGATTGCCTTGTAGACGCGAGCGTCAGAATTTCATTTTCGTAGCTTTCGCTTTATGAAATCGTATTCAAAATACAGGTTACTAAAGTGAAACCGAAACAAATGGAAAGTGTTTAAACTAATTCATAAATTTCTACATAAAAAAACTTCTGTTTTTGTACTTTTGGAGAAAAAAAAATAGACCTTTCAAAGTCTTATCATCGTAAAATATCTTTCCTCCAGATTACGACGTTATTCAGGCGATCATTATCAATTATTATCAAAATTATCATATAGGCGTAATAGACAGCAGCCTAGCTGTTACGAATTTAAGGTAGGTTGGGGCGATGCTTTAGAAATATAGTTTGTGGTATTTTGAGGGTGATGTAATTTTGTGCATTCATATATATATTGTATGGAAATATAATTTTGCAGATGCATGGTGAGCAAAAGTAATTGTTTTTTCATGTTTTCACATTCACTTGCTGATTAGAGTGTCCTATTTCTTTTATTGTTGATTAAATGATTCACAAATCCACATCTTTGTGTTGGAGTATTTACATTAATTTTCGAAGTAAATATTAATATTTGCAAGACAAGCCTCATTAAAATATATACATCTCAGTTAGTGCATTTGATTAAATTCTGTGTTGTTCATCGTCATTAATATTTGTCAATATTCTTAAACATATAGAACTGGAAATTTATTACTAAAGCACTAGTTCGTGGTAGCTATAGTCCTTTATCCGCTATGGATTGGTTTTTCTACATTGAATACACATTAATCTTCAGCACTCTATACAACCTGTTTCCAACGACATGGAATTCGTGGAATATCTGTGCGTCAGTTCTTATGATGTTTCGGTTGGAACGATATATCGATTTAGGAATTTTTAGATCTTTTCAATACCAATTCACGAGAGAACTTTTTCCTCTCTGCGTTTGGAGCTTGTTCTAACCAGATTTTATCGCATCTGACTATAATTTGATTCAAAGAAGAAGAAATCACTTGGTGGCGATTGCTACCAAAATGCCTCAGAGGTTCTTAAATCAGTAGACCATTCTATTTGAAATATCAACAGAACTCATACTGATTCAGGTATTCCCCCAGTTATAATAATTGGAAACAAACTGTATAGAACGCTGATGACTACATCCAAGGAAACTAGTACCATTGTTGCCATTCGATTTAGATTTTCCATCATTGTTTGTATGTTTGGATTTGCGAAGAAATTTTTCATGCATACATTGCGCACCGATAGGAGAGGAGGAAGTGAAATGTTAATGCCCAAGATACCTATATTGAGTTGTTGTTTCTTATAGCACTTGCCATGGACAAGCCTGCTGTTACGAAGACAGCGATTTAAGCCGAAATGTTGCGTCTCTTGTTTTAGTAGCGCCAACTAGGGTCAAGAGTACGACTTTGCCACTAAACACGTCACAACCCTTTTTTAGGGCGAACTTCATTCAGTAATTTAGACATGAATCAGAGAACAATCATCCCTGATCCAGTACCTCTAGTGGTATTACTCTCGACATGGAGGACTTTGTGACCACGACAGATTTATACGTGCGCCAGCCACCATATACGCGGAAGTCTTCGGCCGGCAGAGTTCGAACTCGCAGCCCAAGGGACGCGAATCTAACGCCTTACCAACCAGGCTATCCCGGCCTTACCTATATTGTGAAAGAGTTGGGTGGAAGATATTAATTATGATCGTTTTTATTTTATTTTGCAGGGTTGAATATGCATCACCAGATTATCGATTAGGAAAAAAAAAGAAAACTATTTATTAACCTCACAACTTTGGGTAGCCTCAGTAATTTTTGTGCTATGCTTTTATTCAGTTTAAATTTTGTGCTTTCATATGATTTATATAAAGCCATGAATTTGAATTGATTAAAACTAAAATTATATATAATTTGAATTTCCGAACAATATTCTTAGTATTTTTCCCATTATCCTATTATTCTTATCGATTTTCAGATACTATTATCTGCATGCCAGGAATTAATTTCCAAAAAACTCGCCAAGGCTGACTCTATAGAATCAGTAGAAGAGCTATATTCATGTTAAAGGTAAATATTTCGTAATTATCATAAGCCATGCAAGGTGTTTTCTGGGATAACACCTTTATTATAAAGTATGCGGGAAAATTTTAGAGAGACCACTATCACTGATTCCCAAGTACAATTGAATCATACATGAGAGATTTTGTGCTGAGAAGCAATGTTTTAAGCCAAAGAAGTAAAGATAACAATTCTAACCTTTCTTTCATTTTTTTTTTGTACACAAATAAATACGTGCATAAAAAACTCCCCTTTTCGGATTAACTCTTTGAGCCGAATGTTTCTGCTGACAAGCATGACTTGTAGGAGTGGTCACAAAGGGAGAGTCAAAGTCCAGCACGACGCGGCGCTTTATGTCGCTCCTCAGAAGGGTGTTATCTTGTCAAGAAACGAGAGGGCACTTCCTGGAGAGAAATAAAAAACTCCTCAATAGATGCCGTCTGTTTGTTTCCTTGGTTATTTCACTGCAGCTCTTCGACAGGTACATTTTCGATTTGATGAGATCGCCAGATAGCATTATCTGTGGGGGTGATGTCATTGTCTTCTCTGAAGCCCGAATCTCTCGAGTGACGCCTAGTTGTGAAATTGAAGCGTTTGACCTCATGTATTGCAGTTTAGAGGCTCTTCAATAAATACAAATGCAAACACAAGAGTTTATACAGGACGAGGACAAACCCGCTGAGCTCTGACAGGACAAAGAATCTGAATACAAACACAAATCCAGTAGCTTATGTAGGACGAGGACAAATCCACTTGGCATTGGTAGCTAAATACAAATTCAGGATGCTTAGACAGGATATATTTGAATAAAAATACAAATCCAAGAGCTTACGCAGGACAAAAAATCTGAATACAAATCCAGAGCGCTTAGACAAGACGTATCTGAATACAAATACAAATCCAGGAACGTATGCAGGATGGAGACAAATTCGCTGAACTTTAGTAGGACGAAGAATCTGAATATAAATATAGGGTGCTTAGACAGGACATTTCTGAATACAAACAAAAATCCCTGAGCTTCGAGGTTGAGGACAAATCTGTGACGCTTTGCCAGGACGAATACAAATGCAATGTTCTTAGACGTGACGAAAAATAAAAACTGTGATAATATCCCAATTAATCCAAGTTATTCGGTCACATTTTCCTAACTTTGGTTTATTATTATGTTAGGATAGGATAATAATAAACCAAAGAAATAGTTTAAAATATAACTGAAGATATAATTTAGAAGTACCGAAATACGAAGTTCGATTCTTTTAAAAAGCACAAATTTGATCAGTGCTAAATCCGCTGGTATCAGCTTTCACTTGTGACAAATTTGAGGAATTGTGCTGTTGTCCGAAGTTGCGAAATGCTTTTCAAACTATATATTATGAATCCTCAAAACGAAGTGTTAATCTTATAAAACTAATAAAAAAGTTCGTTTACTCAGATTCACTTCCATTTTGATGCTACATAAAAGCTGTTTTGGGATAGATCTGGTATCTTTCAACCGTAGCATAGTGATAAGGATGATACCAGAGCTAGCAATATCAGATTTCTCTAACATACCAAAAAGAGGGAAGTTGATCGGGGTGGCAATGCACCAAACCCATGTTTTTGATAAAAGCGGATTTAATGACATTGTAGTTCCAAAACCGGCGGTATTCGGAATTTTCCTCCAAAATATTATTCTCGCTGAACTGAAAAAATCTGGAGCTGGATTTTGATAACATGAGCAGTGGTGTTGTCATGTGAATGTAATATTACTTGCTCGTCTCTACTATCTTAAAAATATTTACAAAATCGTTTTAAATTATATTACTTCAAGATGCACAATACTTTAATAATAAATGATGTTTGTATTCGAGGATTAAGTAAAATGGATTATGGGCTAAAACCAATATCTATATAAATATTTCTCTAATATGGCATCTAAAAAAAAACACGTTATTTAATTACAGGAATTGACAACAAATGTAACGATTGAAGGATCTCGTGTTTTCATTTTCGAAACGTAAACAAAACAGTTTTATTATTTGAAACTTCTTTTCAATTCATTAAAAATGAATTTAAGGTTTCTCGTTTTGTACTTGCGGTATAATCAAGGTTTGCGTTGTGATCAAGTTAAATATCTCATTATTTCTGCACATCATGAGATATTTATACCACCCACTCTTTGTTGGATTTTTTTTAAATATAGAGTCAGCAACACAATTATAACTCAAGAAAATATGAATATGTAACTTTCTCGGGTATGAAATAAACAACAAAAAAAATATTCTTATTAAAATTTTTGCTAGAAAAATTTCGATAAATATCAATGTTTGAGACTTGCTCTGAACTCTAAAAGAATTTTTTTTTTGGGGGGGGGGGAATTATATCTGCTCGTCTATTAACTGAAAAGCAGAAAAAGCTGTGCAAATGAGATGCTGCATCAATTTATCCGAAATTCGAACTAAATGTATCAAGGAGAAGTCTGTTCCTATGAATACATGAGATGATGATAATTCAAACATGCGTCGGGTAACAAAGATGAAGCTTATAATACTATTTTATTACTAGAATTGTGCGCATATATTAAATTTTGGAACAAATAGATTATCAGGTTGATAGCCTATCTGTATCTCGGAATATGAAATCAAGAATTAAGAAAAGTTAAATTAACGCATTTCAGTTTGTAAGTTTTACACTGACATTGTAGAAACATTTTTCTTTTTACTTTCTTATATATGAAATATAAAAGAAGAAAATATTGAAATCGTTGGAAAAAAAATTGGAATTTGACATTTTGAAGAATCTACAAGTTTCAGACTTCCTTCAGTCCTGAAAACAAATTTTTGGAATTATGTCCGTTTATTTGCGAACATGACAACTCAAAAATACTAGGAGCTATAAGCGAGAGATTTAGTACGTGGTTTTTATATCAAAATGAGTAGATTTCTATGGATTTTTGAACGAAATCCATACAGAAGTCTGTTTATTCAATTAAGCGAATATAAGTTAACACGGCCAGCGTCCGTGGTAGCGAGGCTGTCCCGTATTCGAGTCCCGGTTCGGGTATGGGTGTTCTTCATCTATGTTCTATTTGTGAGATATGGGAATGTGCCCCCTGTAAAAAGTGGGTGTGCAAGCGAATGTGACGCATGAAGTAGCTAAGTCGTACTCTTGGCCCTAGTTGGCGCTACTGAAAAAACAAGAGAGGCTCACTCGGCTTAAATAGCTGACTGTCAGCGGGCTTGTAAAGTGCCCTAAGTCACAACACAATAAGTTAACACGATAACAAAATGCTTAGAACTAGATTGATAATATTTGGTGTACACATTTAATATCTGAAGTGTAAATGCGTATGAAACTTAGATCCAAATCCAACTAGGGGTAGACCATCTGTCTATCTATACTATATATAACTTCAATTACTAAAAAAAATGCAACGCCTTAAATGTACGCAATTTAGAACGTGGTTCTGTGACTACAATTGCAATTCTGCCTCAAATTTTGGTTTCAATCGATCGATTTAGTTTATTTATATTATTATTTATATTATTTACATAACCCCGATTTAAAGCAACACTAGGGCTATTTTAGGACTGACCTGGTAATTTTGAACAGCGGTCAGATGACGAGGACGACAGCTGAACTGGCACCCCCCTCTTCACAGCATACCGCACAAGCGGAAGAACGCTTGGCCCGGACGTTTAACGTGCACCAGACGCGCGACACGGCAGTTCTTCAGTGGAAGCGGGTATCGAACCTGAAATCCACAGGTTCCGAAGCCTTACCTCCAAGCCACAGCGGCCCGATCGATCGGAAAAAGGGCGTCATAAATACATATTCGATTTTTGGCTTTTGTGTCTTAATGATTAATTGCTAAAAAACTCCTTGGAAATCGCACTTCAGTTGACTGTACCTCAAAATGTCACATATCATTAAAAAAAAAAATAGCGGAAGGGTTTTTTCTAAAGAGTTTTCGGAAATTCCTTGCCCATAATCCGGCACAGAAATAGTACACCTTAGCCCAGCCGTGAATGACACGAATGCTCAGATTTTTATTGAGAGAGTCCTACATTATGCGCTTCCTAATATAGTGCAGAAAACCGTGCATGTGTATTAATTGCGTCATTGGTGAAAATAATTGTGAAAAAATTCTCTTTGGAGCAAATCTAATTTTTAAATGCATGATCTTGAGCGATTAATTGCTGGTATACGATTCACAAGTGCTAGAAAATGGAATAAATATTTTGAATGCAATTTTTTTAATCGAATGACTCCAAATTTGATATAACTACAATAGTAGTCGCAAGATCATACACCGACTTCCATTCATTTAAGTGATCGCGCTTTGGAGTTATCTCATTTATGTGCCTGCGAAAGTGCAGACTGATAGACAATCAACCGTTCGACAGGATTGCGTCAAATATTGATGAAATTCTTCTGAATCTAATCTTTAAAGGCTAAAATTGTTAATCAAATTTCATTTATTGTAGTTATTAAGCTTTTGAATTATCGCTTTTATATACATGCAAAAGAACAGACAGTTAACATTTTGCCGGTTTTATACCAAATATGATATTATCTACATTTTATATGCTTAACATGCGTACCACATTTTATCTATTTAGCTCTTTGTGTTTTTTATAGTGAAAGTGTTCACTTTTCTGGGACAACTGAACAAACTTCCTCTTAATAGACTCAGCTCAAAATTTGATAGAAATCTTCAGGTGTGATATTAAGTTTGTACACTAAATTTTGTCCATTTAGCCCCTCAAACATTTTTCGGTTACAGTTTTCATGTGCAGACAGACATAATATTCTTTTCGAATTTAGGGAGATCTGAAATTTAATTGATTCTTTAAAATCTCTTGAGTTCGAATTGTTTGTTTACTAAAATAATTTTTTTTTTTCGCATACGAAGAAGTAAAAAATTGAGATGAGAGAACTTCAGCCGGTTGATTACAAGATAGTACACCCCTCCCCCCTTTTCCAATGGACATGACATTTCACTCACTGAACACTCGAAACTTTTTAGCTTTCGATTTCTTTCGTGGGTACATAAATCGAAGAAAGGAATGAAAGGGCATTTTTATCAGGAGTGACAATTTGCAGGCGTATCAGCTGAGGAAGCCGCCTGTTTGCATTGGAGACTGAAATTTGCTCTTAGCGATAAATTCCGACGCCTGACTGTCAGGATTAGCCTTTCATCTAGCCAAATAAAGGTCGTATTTTTAAGACTTCAGAGATATTGGAGATCCGAACCACTTACGGTTCTCTGATCGGCAGATAGGGGTGTAGCTTTACACGTGACTGCTCAACCATCCAATTTCCACTAAAAATAACAGAAAGCAATTTTAATATGACATACATATGGTATTCATTGATTATATGTTACTATACCTTATATCGGTGTTTAAATGATTTTGGTTTAGTTTAATTTTATTAGGTAACACCCGGTTTGGGAGCAACACTAGGGGTATTTTGGGAGTAACTTCGTAATTGTGAGCAGTGGTCAGATGACAAGGACGACATCCAAGCTGTCATCTCTTTTCTTCTCCGAATTTCTTCATCATTGTCCCCAGCATGCTTAAAGCTTTGTTTGGTTTAGTTAACGTCCCGTTTTTAAAAGTAACATTAGAGCTGTTTTGGGACGGTACTCATAATTTTGAACCGCGATCAGAAGACAAGGCTGGAATGAGCACCTGAGCTGGAACCCCCTCTCCAAATTTCCACATTACATTAGCGGGAAGACGAATTTAAGACCATATTACAAGACGATTCTTCATTGGAATCGGGTCTTGAGCCTGAAGCTAGGACCTTAACACCAGATCATCGCGGCTCCTCGGCACGCTTAAAATCCATCAGATCAGATTACATGACAATTTTTCTGTGCAATCAAATTCCGTCGAAATGAAATCTTAATATTAAGCCTCTGCAGTCCGAATAGCAAATGGGCGCAGACAGGTTTCGAGATGATAGTGTTGATGATAATGGTGGAGACAGATTTAATTGAACAAAAGTGTCAAGCGGTCGACTTGGCATCACAATTATTGAAAAAAGAATTCCTTATAACAGATAAATTGACTTTTAATCATTGGAATAAACTTTCTAAAACGTTTGAACCGGAGCCTTGATTTTAATGCATTTTGTTCAAAATATTTTTTCCAATTCATTTGTTACTTGGATCATATTTATTTACTTATAATGCCGGTGTATCATTTTCGTATTATCAAGATTATTTTTCTTATGTCCCTTACTTTATTCCTCCCAGAAAATTAAAATTTGATAAAAAAAAAATTGTAATTTTAATGTTAAATCTTATACTGAACTAACTTTATTTGTTGGACTGATTTCGCTTTTCAATTCACGGGCTAGCACAGATATGACTAAAACTTTTGTTATTATACAGGGTGTTTATTTAGTCCCGGACCCATTTTGATGTTTAATAACTCATAAAATAATAAAGATAGATTAAAATTAATAACATAAATGGTTAAATAGACTCAAAAAGTTTCATGACCCTTGTCAATGAGCTTGTCAATGAATGTGAACTGCTGATCTCACAGATATTCTAGGATTGTGTAAAAATGTCTCTCTGACACGCTCAACATCAAAATCACTTGTGCAAGGACGCCCGGAACGTTTCTTATCTGCGATACTTCCAATTTCTAGAAAATTCTTTTTCCACCGCAAGATGCTGTTTTTGGATGGAGGATCTTTTTGGTAAATTCTTCTGAAATTTCTCTGTGCTTGCACTATCGATTTCGTTTCTATGAACCACCATAAAATCTGTGCTTTCTCTTGCGGTGTATGCATTCTCCTTAATATCCGCTCGAATAAAACATCACATACAAAAGTACTACATAGAACAAACACATCAAAAGTAAACATAACATTGCAATAGTTGCCAAAAACAAAAGAGAGAAAAATGCAATAAATAAGCAGACGATATTTAGAAAAGTATAGATATTTAGACTGAAAAATGAAATTATCTGAAATTAACCACGCGCGCAGACGATATTTACAAAAGTAAAAATATTCAAACCTGAAAAGGAAAATATATGAGTTATTCCATCAATAAATGCCATAAGTTTGTTTATATCTTCATTATTTTATGAGTTATTAAACATCAAAATAGGTCCAGGACTGAATAAACACCCTGTATATTTACATCTAAAGTGCATTATAAATTTTCTATATATATATATATATATTATTTCTCAAGTATTCTGCCCTTGACTAGGAGAATTTTCGACAACAATTTTCGTTAGTTAAATTGAGACAATCATATCTGAGATACTATTAATAGGGCAGCAGCCTGTCAGAATGGCCGCGTCTTCTAGTGAAAAAAAAATTTTAAAAATGGAAGTTTGGATCCTGATATGAAAATAGAATCAATTCATGTTATCCTGGTACATGCCAATTAAATCAAGTTAATTTAATATTCGAATCGATTGCCGATATTGAAGAGGATACAGTGGGGAAGTCAGAGAAAGCAGAAAATATGTACCATTGAAGGTAATATGATATGTAGAACTGTGTTTCTTCTGTTGAATGCAATCCATGTGGATAAACTTTATTGTTTATTACTCTTCCAATGTGGGAACTAGCCTAAGCATAGCTAAAATTTGGTATGATGGGCTTTGGGGAGGGAATATAAATGTCCGAACGTCTATTTTAAGAGGGTAGGGGAGAGATATTTAATCATTTATTTCACTTTTTTTAATACCCGACGTCATCTTAAGACGGGGAGTAGTTGGTAAAAATTGTTAGAGTGTACTGCTATGCTTTTGCATTCACAGCAACTAATTTCAAACTCAAATAGTGCAAAACTTTCGAGCGTTTGAAGAGCTAACAGCTTTTTATGCGAATCGAAATTAGAATAAGCTCACAAAAAAATGTGTCATCTAATTAGATAATTTATACAGCAGGGCATTAAACACAGTTATTTATAAAATCTGTGCCAGCATCCGAAATTAATAATTAATGCTCCGCCACAAATACAATAAGGAAGAAAATTATTTCTCCATAAAGTGAATAACGACCCATCTGTTGGTTGACCTTGAAACTATACAATCTCTTTGTAGTGGGTCCTCACTTTATCTGACCAAGAAAAATCACACAAACAGTCCTTTCACTACGGATTGCAAGAAAGTAAAAAACAATCGATAGAATGCAGCCAGAGACGTTAGACAGATGCTGGACGAAGAACAACAGTTCATGGAAGTTTTACTCATCCAACCCTTCCCTCATTAGAGAATCAGTGGTTCTAATTAGTTCCTTTCCTCTAGAAAGTGTTCACTTTAGCGTCAGTTGTGTGAAGGCACCAGGAAGCGACCACGATTGACTTTTGCTCCTTCAGAAGGATCCGGAATTCTATTTGGGCATATCTCCACCTGTTCTCCGAGCTCTCTCGTCTTGTGGCATCTGCTGCTTACCATCTGCTGCCGAATCCTGATTGCGTAATATTTATCTCGGGAATACAAGTGACCTGTGCTGTTATCACGCCGTTTCGATTGCCATTGCTGGGCTTCTGTGCGCTTATTTGCGTTTTTAGATATTTGGGGCAGATAAAACAGAGGGGAATTAAATGATCGAAATGGGTAAAACAGTGAGAGGTGATAATCAAGAGGCTTATAAGTACTGATTTCCACCCCCCGAATCAATAAAATGTGGGTAATTGACCCGCGATATGAAGAAATCATAATGTTGGGATTTAGGGATTCGTGTGGGCGTTTGAAATCTAGTGAAACTCTAGTCACGAAATTGATCTGAGCTTGAGCTAAAATTATTTTTGTATTGAACTCTCTTACAATACGATTAATTCGTTCCATTTTAGTGGAAACCATACTGCACAGTACTGCTACAACGCCTCATTGCAGAATATATGGAGATTACTATGTTTCCACTATCAAACATGAAAATCATCTCCTTTTTGTTACATGTTGTCTCTGTTTGCACTGAGTCGTTTGAAATATTATGTTTGTATCGGGTTATATAAAAATCTTTATATCCAGTATCGGATTTTTAACAGCCGACAGCCAGGTTAGGCAAGTAGGTTAACAGGAAGCCATAAAGAAGTCAGTTAAAGAACTTTATTGTTCTAGTTACCAAATAAATAACTTCGTAAAAAATATAAATTTTAGGAATTCTAAAATATTAGAATAATATTAATATTTTATCAAGTTTAATAGTTCTAGATCCTATATACTTCATTATATTCCTTTAATTACAAGAAAATTTAGAAATCCGAGCATCTACTTCAAAAATATACTGTATAAACGGGAATACTAGGAAGTCTAGAGACGCAACAGATAAATAAACATTGATAAGTATTCAAAAAATTTAAACAAAAATATATTTATATATACATATTAACCTAAAATAAATCATTGGCATGTTAAAAATGTGCTGAAATATGGTATTAAATTCGTCATTTTATTAAAAGAAGGGCTTCATAATGTACACTGCAAAGGCCGCGGTGACCTGGTGGTAAGGTCTCGGCTTCGGAACCGGACGGTTTCAGGTTCGTGACCCGATTCCACCGAAGAACCGTCGTGTAAGGGGGTCTGTTGCACGTTAAATCCGTCATGACCAAACATCCTCCCGCTGGTGTGGTGTGGTGTGGTGTGGTGTGGTGTAGAGAGGGAAGTGCCAGCTCAGGTGTCGTCCTCGTCATCTGACGGCGGTTCAAAATTACGAGGTCCGTCCCAAAATAGCCCTAGTGTTGCTTCAAACGGGACGTTAATATAACCAAACCAAACCATGTACACTGCAAACTACTGAAATCAGTCACTATTTATATCTCTATTGTAATATATAGGAATCGTATTCTTACATGGTTGAATGTAATTTGATTGTTTCGGTAAAGTCATACTTGAATTCTAAGGATACGTTTTTTTTTCCTTCTTTTTTTTTTGTTTTTTTTTTTGTTACGTATAATAACTCCGTTTATAAAAGAAGAAAAGGATATGAAAATAAATACCGGCAAAATGTAAAAGTTCTGATACATTTTTTATAATTTTTGACACATTATAATAACACATTATTATAATCTTCAATTTAAAGAAAATAGTCATGACAATTTCAGTGTTTTAAAAATTATTGTATGATCTGACACATTTTATACTATTTTATTTCAATAAATATATTTTCATTTTTTTTTCTCGGTTCGTTTCAGGTTTGCTCAAATTGTAGGTTAAGGCCTGGCCTTATCAGAAAAGATGTTGCTTCGATTCAATAAGTGAATCAACATGACCCTATTTTGCTTTATTGCATCAATTCCCAAACTGTGAATGGTTCACCTCGAGTGGAATGGAAAAATCTGTAGTAAATTTATTTTTCTTTAGATATATTAGCCAGTATTTACAACTAAAAATAAAATTATTTTGATTTATAATTTCACTAAAATTTTCTAATTATTAAAATTTTATTTGAAATCATTCGACTTCTCTTGTATCATAATTTAATGATTCATTTGTATATTCATTTTCCAATTTCAGATGCGGAATATTTTGGACATTAAATAAGGCTTCTAAAGTTGATACTATCTGCTTGGTGCAATTACAAGCTCTGATAGATAATTCTTTAATTTTAAAAAAGCTCTTTGAACAGAAGTTTTCTGTTTCATTTTGTTCATATTTCTATAAATATGTATCTACTAAATGCCAGGGGTATAGAGACGAAAGGACAAAAGAGGTGACCATTACGGCAGTTTTAAGCCCCGTTCCGAGCGCCAGTACGCACCTTGAGTCCGGAACATTTTACCCTCACTTGTGGTTTTCCCAGGTTCTTTGATGTCTGTTCATTTTACAGACAGTTTGTGGGAAGCTCCCTATTAACATCCACAAGCGAGAGAGGTCCTACAATGGGTCAGATGTATATTTATTTTCCAATGGCAGATATATCTGTAAAGGAAATGGACCGTCGATGCGGAGCTTTAGAGAGCATCATACCCCCCCCCGGGAGCCCTTTAAATATCAAAATGAAAAACTTCCAGAATGGTGACTGATTGCAGCCTCCCTGGAGGGTACAAAAATGGTATGGGATGTCGCCCACTACCGATAATGGAAAGTGCTTCCTATGAAAGATGTTGTACCGTGACCGGTGTTGTCCCTTATGACTCAACCTTAGTTCCCACTAATGCTGTCTGTAATGCCTCTAATGCCGGTCTGTTTCATTCAGATTTTCCCGTGTGACTTTGGGCATATCGAAAAAATCAATTATAAATGGGGGGAGGGAGACGTCATGGAAATTGAATAATAATCTATTATGTCGCCACTTTAAGAGAAACATCATGAAGAATTGGAAAAAATTATGCCATACTTTAGGAGTAATTTGTCGCCTCTATACCATTGCACACTGTCAGCCATTTTGTGTTCGAATAAGATATTTTACAAAAAAAGATGGAAATTAGAGTCCTATCATAAACGGATTGGAATCGACCTTATTAAGAATGCAACTCGTTGACAAAAGATGTGAAGTTAATTATTTGAGTTTGCATTTTGCGCATAGCAACGCTCTTGAAATTTATATTTATAAATCCTCTTTTGCATCTGACAACAAGAATTGAATCTAGAATTCATTTGAAAGTTATTGATTGCAACCTTTCTTTTATTTGCCCGTAAAGGGAGTCAAAGTACGTGACATGATAGCTACAAAATAGATGTTATATAAAGTAAACATTCCTTTCTATGATGTGGCGAAGAGAAGGGCATTGTAAAGTATAGATTTACAGGCGGCTGTAAAAAAAAGACTAAATATTAGTATATTTATTTCACTTTTTAAACCAAAAATGAAATGGATGAAAAGGTATTACTATTTACAAAATGCAAATCATGTAACATAGCTTTATCTTTTGAATTTACTTTGCTTGAATAATACCTTTATCAATTTTAACAATTAAACAATAAAACATTTAACAACACTCATTCTAATCTGGCAGATATCAGAATATGTTATTGCATTGCCAAATTTTATTTTAATAATCTTATTTGAATCAACATTTCTGTCTTAAATTTATTGCAACTATTAATTTTTTGGGAGGCGGGATTTTATTTTAATAATTATTACTAATTTGACTAAAGTAATTCCCTTGTGGTTAGTGCGGAATATTCAAATTTGGCTTCTGTGCTGAAGAAATCTAATCAATATAATACAATACAACACTGAACAATCAATTAATTAAAGTGACACATTCAACACTAGTCTGGGAAACATGAGCTGACATTATTTCATTTGAATCCGATAAATCCAAATTCCGTCCTTTTTTATGAATCGTTTCGACAAATTTCGATCTAAACATTGAGAGTACAAATAGTTCTATTTACTTTTCTTCATTGGTTCCAGACATGTTCCAAAACTGAATGGGTATAACCATTTGCGGATTTAAGCATTTTGCTGCCCTAGACAGAATATGTTATGAATTGTTCTCATAATGTGCACTGTTCAGTCAATTTAGTTTCATATTTCAACACATTTTTAACTTATTCAACATGTTAATGATTTATCTTATTTTAATTTGTTTTATTTTAGCAACACTTATTAAATTGAAAATATGTTTCTATTTATTTAATTTCAAAATTATATATCATGAAAACAATATAGTTAGTCAAAAATTAAACATAATTATCTTTTAATCAGCCGCCTATGCCAATTATTTGATTTGCCAAAATGATTGATCGCTAAAATTTCAATAACATATTTTGTATCGTCTGGCTTTAATGACTTCTTTTTAATGACGCATTTCTTTTATCTTTTCTATATTTTTATAAATCCAATTATATTACTAGAAAAAGAAAACAAGAGTGTTTGAAAATGAGCACATTAAACATTTTTTTAACCAAAATTTAGTTGCGAAGTTAAACCTTAACTGTAAGTGGGACAAAATTTCAAAAATTTTATTAAAAGTTTGCTAATATTGAAATTTACTAAACATGGAAAAATTAAGATAATTTCTTATCTTAATTGCCAACAAGGAAAAAATTCCCAGGGTGAAATATTAGTAGTAATAATGAAAAAGATTTCAGTTTCATTTCAACGATGAAATAGATTGTTGAAAAATACACTTAATATTTTTTTATTTCATTAAAAATATGAACAAAACTTATATAGCAAAACATAATTGATAACATTGAAATGAAAATTTCTTAACTACATTGTTGTATTGAAATAATTTCTCCTGGAAAAAGCCAAAATTTCGCTTAGTTCTTAATTAAAATTTGAAAAACGAATCGTTCCTGAGTGAACATTTTCATCCTCCATAAATGTTCCAAATTCCATAAATATAAACACACATATTCATCTTTATTAGTAGTAGAAATGATTTCCTTTCAAATAAAGGGATTTAATTACAACGATAAATAATAAATTAAGAAAGAATCAACTTCAGATAAATATAGGATAAAATATTATATTCTATAATCTGTCAAATGGAATGGAATATAATTTACAAATTAATTTAACAAAATTTTTTAATTAATTTTTTCACAAATTAATTTTTAATGGTAAAAATTAATTTAATGAATTATAGATAATCTAATGCATTGCAATCTAGTAATTAATCACATTTCAATTCGCTATTTTAATATTTTATTGCGAGTTCATGTTGTAGTCGTAATATGTTATAATTGATAAAATTTATATTTTTGCAAATTTATTTATTTGATAACTACACTAATAAATGGTCAGATCACGTCTTCCTATCAGCCTTGCCTACTTGGAAATTCTCTACTGAGTATTGAACAATAGGTACTTTCCAATGTTAAATTTTTCAATTTCAGTCCTTCTGTATGAGATATCTTGTTCTCAAAATTTATAAATATGCAATAAATTTATATTTAAATTAAATAAAATTATTAAAAATTCTCCAGCAACAGTGAAAATTCAGGAGCAGCTCCCGTATACGGCCTAGTGGCGCCATTTTTTTCGTCAAGAAGTCGCCAATAATGCGTGTTTAGAATGTTGTGATTCTTAACCGGAAGTTTTGAAGCCACGTTAGGCTTATTTCTAAGACTGAGAAAATGCACTAGACTATAAGTTAGGGGGTGGTGCTGCCCCCTTTTTTATTTTAAATAATTCAGATAAATATTGTGATTATTGACTAATTTTTGAAGCCATGTTAGGCTTAACCCTAGGACTGACAAAATACACGAGCGTAAGTCAGGGGGGTATTGAAATATTTATGATAAAGATCCAAATGAAACTATTTGTTTAATTATAAGTAAAATGAAGCATGATGAAATGCTCACTTGCTTTTAAGTATAATGAAATGCTCAAAATTAATATTAAATGATGATGACGAAATTATTTTTTGCTCCGATTTTTAAAAATGATTTCTTAATTTTATGCTGAATATGTTCTCATGAAAACATTGATATTTTTTTCATTTTAAAAGCATAGTTTATAAAAGTTAATAGCTGTATATGTGAGCTGCTCCTTATAAAAACACAAAAATACTGAATATGTTCTAAGGTTTAAGGTTACCATAAAGAATACATATGCTGATGACGGCAACCAGAAATTACCATTTATCGCCAAATTTCTCGCCAATTTGGCGGAGACCGTATACGGGAGCTGAGCCAAAATTCAGACGACATGGGAACTGGGAGACGAAAACAGTTAAAATCTCCAAATGCTGAATAGAGCAAGCTAATGGGCATGCTAACCATTCTAAAAATAAGCCGAGTTGAGGTTTCAATTCGCTTTAAAATGGGAATTCCATGCCGAGGAAGGTTATCAATGAATTAATTACTGCTCATGTCGCTGCACAGGTGCGTCTATCCTCCAGATCGACTACCACTCCAGCGGCGGATGTTTAACATTCCTGGACTTTGGACACAAAAACAATCTCTTATCACTAGAACTTTCCCAAAATGCCATCTTCGCGCATTTATGAATGGGGAGCTTTTCTGTGAATGGTGTCTCTAAATCAGTTCTCCATTTACGTGATAGATCCATTCTCTGAAAATACCGCGTCAATGGAAATCGTGGAAAAGAGGCTTAAAGTGGACGAGATACGTAAATTCATACGAATCTGAACTATGTGGAGTTTTTTTCTTATGAATTAAAGAAATTATTTTTGAGTAAAACTCCGTTCTATATGATAGTTAAAAAATAAAAATAAATAAAAAAAAAAACTTGGATTCCGTTTTATATTAATTTATTGAGAATGCAGTTTCCATATATTTTATTCTTGAAATTAAAATTATGTAGCTGCATTTGCTTATAATTTGTCCAACGTGATCCTTTAGTTTCTTTAATAATTTATATTCTAATACAAAGACCTAAAAACTACATAGATGAAAATCACACTAAAAGATTACTTCAAATATTTGTTTACTTTCTTGTGTATGTAGTATAGAAAAAGTATAGTAATCATCATTAAATAAAAAAAAGGAAGGAAAAAAAAAAGAAAAGAAAAACCAAGGTTTTTGATGAATATCTATTGCTTAGATCTTCCTGAGTTCGAAAAACTCATTTTGGAAAATGTCCGTCCGTTTGTCTATCAGTTTCTGACAAAGACGGTTGAGCTAGACGGTTGAAATATGATACGCTGTCTTTACATAAAATTTGTAGACTTATATCAAATTCTGAGCAAAATCTGTTCAGAGAAAGTCCATCTGTCCGGCTGTTTGAATATAAGTAAATACGATAACTACAAAATGTAAAGGACTAGATTGATAAGATTCTTCACAAAGGTTTCACATCTCTAGTGTGATGAACCAGAACCAACAACCTGTTGACCGTCTGTCGGTCAATACTTTCAAAAACATTCAAATGCCGTGATTGAAAAATGCAATGATTTAAATACATCAAACTTGGTATGGGATTTTGCGACTATAACTGCAGTTCTGTGTCAAATATTTGCTTAATCAATTGAGGAATACATTTCTAAAGTACATATTCAATTTTCGGATACTATTAACCGAACTTGGATATTTTTAACTATTAACCGCCAAAACATTCTCCAATAATGTCATGATAGATTCAGGAAAAATGTTGGATTCGAACCAAAAGTTAATATTTCGTAACTGTACGTCCGTCGGTACCATGCAAGGTATTCTCTGGCATGGCAAGTTTATTAGTGAGAAAGTTTAGGAGAGACCACTGGGTTTTTAATCTTTTTTTTACATTGATATTTGCTTGTACTTTCAACACCAATTCAATTGTCGCTTAAAGGGTTACTTTTCAATGTTCCAGGAGTGTTAAACTGAAATCTTCAAATTCTGATATTGTATAAATTGAGAGACAATTTCGTGTTCAAACACCTTTAATGTTTCAATCATTTGATCTAAAGAAAAAGCGAAGCTAACTTTGTTCACGTACATCAGTTTTATCAATGGGCCCTTGTTTATCAGATATGCGTTTAACCACAAGCAGTTCAGTGATTATGCGATCTTTAAGTTAAATAGCAAGACAGTGCACGCGTACTTAATTTTTAAAGAAATAAAAACACTTGACGGCATCTTAACAAAACATTACATTTTTACTTTCTCGTATAGATAAAGTATAGTAAGTATAGTAATCGTCAAAAAATTCGAAATTGGGATTTCGACGAATCTTTGCATTTCAAACCTCCCTGAATTCGTTTTCGGAAATATCCGTCTGTCTAATGAGAAAGATAACTCAAAAACGTTTTGAGCTACATAGTTGAAATTTGGTATAAAATGTTTACATCAAATTTGCAGATTTCTGTCCAATTTTTAGAAAATTCCGTGTAGAGGAAAATACATCTGTTCGAATACAAGTTAATAAATATGACAATTACAAGACGAAGAGACGATAGATAAGATACATTCACGGATTTAAAATCTATAATGTTGACATCTATGAAATTTTGAGCTAAAACCACCTACGGGCTCACCATCTGTCGGTCTGTATTTTCAGAAAAATTTAAAAGCCATAACTCAAAAAACGTGATAACTTAAATATATCAAATTTGGTATCTGATTTCGTTACAACAGTTATAATTTTGTGTCAAATTTTTGTTTAAATCGGTTGAGAAAACGTATTGGAAACGAAAATTCGATTCTCGGATCCGCATACCAGGGATTAATCACCACAAAACTCTCCAAATGATCGCAATTTTCGCCAAAGGTTAATATTTCATAACTATTGTATACCAATTCCATGGAAGGCATTTTCTGGGATTATACCTTTATTAGAGAGTATGCGAGAGAATTTTAGGGAGACCACTCCTGCTGGTTTACAACGTAATGCACTTCGACGTCACATCTTTTTCTTCTCGTTCGATGTGCAATACATTCCAAAATCAATTCGAATTTTTACCGTATTTCATTTAAACATAAATTACCTGTAAAACACATGATGGACACATGGTAAATATGTGTTTTGTTATATGCAGATGTATCATTACTTTGAAAGAGCGCATTGTATTTTTCCTGAGAACTGATAGGTTGGTCATTAACAGATCAGGTATAAGTATCTAAGGACAGCAGAAAAAAGGCAGTGACAAGCACTCCTGCAAGATAAAGTGTCTGCTATACCTATAAAGTTGTGAATTGTCCGTGCTGAGTTATGATAGCAGCTGTTAAATGGCTTACTTTGAAAGCATGATAGTAGTTGTATGCACAAGGTTAGCCACATTAATCAAGTGCAAAACGACACACACATATGGGGCACGTTAATACAAACAGCAAGGAAAGTGAAAGACAAATGTGGCCTCAAGCTTTCGAAAACTGGACACGACCTAGTCTTAGAATTTTTGACTTTATACATGGAACCTCTATAATGCCCAAATTGAGATTTTAACTCGATACAGTTAAATTTCGCTGTTGATCGTGTATTTTTAACTTATCTTTAAATAAAATGCACCGCGTTATAGAAAGCGCATAAGATTTCTATGCACAAAGTGTGAATAAACTACTTATTTCTGATTTACTTGTTACGTAGAATGATAACAAAATATTAAACTTTGGCGTGAATTTGGCACTTCTACTGACTTTATTGTGTCATCCTTGGCGAGTTATTTAACGACTAATCCCTGGCATGCGATTAATAGTATCCGAAAATCTCACTCGTGTTTTAGACCTGTGTTTTCCAATCAATTGAAATAAAAATTGACACACAACTACACTTGTAGTCACAAAATCACGTATCTGATATATTTCAGTTACCGCGTTCAATTACAATTCAATTTTTAAACTATTCCGTGAACATGTTTCTGAAAATACTGACCGGCAGACGTCTAAACTCCTGTGTAATTTATCTCTTAAATTTGATGTATGTCTTCACTACCACGTTAAATCTATGTATCGAATTTTATTTGTCTAGTTTTCTTCATTTTGTAGTTATCGTGCTAAATTATAGACAGACTTCCTCTGAGCAGATTTTGCTGAAAACTTGATAGAAATCTACAAATTTGTTTTTAAACCTGTATGCCAAATTTCATCCGTCTGGCTCAAAGCGTTTTTGAGTTATCTTTGTCATAAATAGACAGACAGACGGACGGACATTTCCCAAAAATGTGTTTTTTGAACTCAGGGAGGTCTAAAACGTGGAGACTCGTCAAAATTTCGAATTCGAATTTTTCGGCGATTACCATACTTTCTTTATATTACGTACAAGAGAAAGTAAAGAATGATTTTATCGAATAGAAATTCAGTTCCAAACGTCAAAAATGAGGAATATGAATCGACTACTATTGAAAATTTAAGATGAAAGCTGTTAGTAAATGGAGCCCAAAGACACTTAAAAATACGTATATTCTGGGATTTTGCAGTAATGCAATCTCTCTCAGCTTTAGATGTCTGGTACACGTTAAATCCATCTGGGCCAAACATCCTCCTGCTTGCATAGTGAGGAAATGTGGAGAGGGGGTGCCAGATCAGGTGTCGTCAACGTCATCTGATCGCGGTTCAAAATTAGGAAGAGGTCCGTCCTAAAATTGCCCTAGTGTTGCTTTAAAACGGGACGTTTATATAACAAAACTAAGCTAAAAATCGGCTTTAGATATTTGATCAATTTATCGTTTAGAACACCAGCTCTTCTTTCATGAAACTATCAAATACCGCAATGCCAGCCTCAAATGCAAATAGATAGGTAATAAGATCTAACAGAGTGGCAATTTTTACAAAATGCATTTGAATGTATTACTACGAAGAACTCTGGGCGACTAAATACATCTCAATGAAATCTAAGAGGCATGTTGTTTTTCAAATAAAACAACGCCGAAGACATTTCTATCCACCCAGACAACTTAAGATTCTTCTTATATCGCTGTAATAATTAAATTTCCCTTGTAACGACAGCCGGGACCTCTCAGTACCATATTAAGATTTAGAAAATTGAAGTCATGATAGTTACACAGTCGCAACGGAATGCTGAAAGCGGCTTATCCAAGACATGAAAGCAGCAATCGCAAAAACAACGTGGTGTGAGGTAACTTTTGAAAGAGATAAGCAGGGATAAAATGTACTACCTACATTATGGAGATTTGTGTGACCCAGCCTTCTCGAGACAGTCTGACAGTTTAATTGTTTTGTCTTCCTGTAGGATCAGACTCCAGTTTTTGATTTTTCAGCAGTGGGTAGTCAAAGGGTACGCCGAGAAAATAATTTTTTTGAAACTTTACATCATGCTTGCAAAACTCACTATAATAAGAAATGGCAAACAAAAAAAAAATGCTTTAGACTGTATTATTTACCTTGCTAAATCTTTGTTTTTACTTTATCGGATATGAAGTATAAGAAAAAGTACTGTAATTCGAGGTTTTCACGAATCTTCATGTTTTAGACCTATCTGAGTTCGAAAAACGATTTTCGTTTTTCTGTTTGTTGTACTGTTTTAATGTATGTCGGTCTAGGACAAAGATAATACGAAAATGATTTGAGCTAAGCGGATGAAATTTGATAAATGGGCTGAAAACCAAATTTTTAGATTTCTATCAAATTTTGAACAAAATCCGTTCACAGGAAGTGTGTATGCCTGGCTCTTCGGTTATAAGTTGACACAATAACAACAAAATGAAAACAGCTAGATGGATAAACTGCGGTACACATATTTATCATTTATAGTGTAGATTTTAAGAAATTTTTTTTTTCAGATTTTAAGAAAAAAATCACAGAGGGATTGTCTGTTCTTTGGCCTGTACTTTCACAAGCATGTAAACGCGATAATTCAAAAGTGTAATGACTTAAAAAAAGTTAAATTTTGTATGCGATTTTGTGATTACAATTGTAGTTCTGTGTCAACATTTGGTTTCAACTGATTGGGATAAACTAATCTAAAATACAAATTCCACTTTTCGTTTCTATGCCTGGAATTAATTGCTAAAAAACCTCACCAAAGAATCACACGATAGATTCAGCAAAAATGTTAAATTCGCTCCAAAGATTAATATTTCGTGACTATTATACGCCAATGCCAAGCAAGGTATTTTCTGGAATAAGATCTTTATTAGAGAGTAGACGAGAAAGTCTTTTTTTTTGGGGGGGGGAAGAGTTTACCGCTCCCGCTGGTTAAAAGTAATAAACAACTAATAAAAATAATTTTTCATTGCTTTTCAAAGAAGCGAAATGAAGTAATCAAAGCAAAATTTTCGGACTGATATGATGATATTAATTTGCATTTGAAAAAGTGTGATGAAAATATTC
>JAPMOR010052824.1:0-16498 GCA_026543865.1 Argiope aurantia | reverse complement strand
ATACAGTTTTTATATAAATTTTAATTCTGAAATCTTAATCAATACAGCAGTTAGGTTAAAGGAAAAAGTAATATTATTTGAAGGTCTCTTAAATCGACACTTTCTGGCTTTGAAAGCTGATTTTTCTCCCAATGTATATTTGTTTTTCCAGTTAATATTCCAATGAATTCAGATGGAATCCTAGTTTTATGAGCATCTAGTTTTAATTATCAAATGAAACATTCTCCTTAAATAAAATACATGAACTTCGGAAGCACTCATTTCATATTCTCCACTTGATTCAAGCTTAAATTTCGATTTGCTGCTTTCTTTATAAACATACTTTTTTGTAAAACTGATTTTAGTTCTATTGAAACAGTGTGCAATTTGCTCGGTTCAAACGATGTTCATTAATTCTATTGTATCTATTATATAGTCTTAAATTCATTGAAGATCTTACGAATAACTCATTCAACATCAAAATAAATGGACACAGTTAAAATTGTTGGACAAGGTTTATTAATATGCAAAGCTATTTTTGGATTAAGAAACATTTTATAAATTTTTCCCCTGCTGTTTTTTCAGATCTTCCTATTTGGGACTACGATGGTTCCAGTACGTATCAGGCCGAAGGTTCCAATTCCGATGTCTACCTGCACCCAGTTGCACTGTACAGGGATCCATTCAGGGGCGGAGACAATAAGCTCGTCCTGTGCGAAACCTACAGGTTCAACAAGAAGCCCACAGGTAAAGAATCCTTTATTCTTTAAATGCACTCGGAATGCAAGAAATCTCTGGTAATGCATTGCCGTCTACATTATTCGAATTTCTTTTTACGAATGAGATTTCTGAATGAATTATATGAATGAAAAAGAGCAGAATTTTATAATAAAAATTGAATCGTAGTTGATGGAAATATTCTAAAAATTGCTTTTAATTTTGTAATTTACTGATGGTTTGATTGTCATGTTATCTCTCATTTTATTTATCAGAGAGAAAAAAAAATACTTCCTAAAAATGCCATTGAAATCGAGAAAGATAAATGCCTTTGTTAATTAGCTCCCCCTTTTTCTTTACTTTTTTTCTCCCCCCCCCCTTCAGGGCTGCGGTGTCCTGGTGGTAAAGTCTCGGCTTCGGAACCGGAGGGTTTCAGGCTCGAAAACGGATTCTATCGAAGAACAATCGTGTTAGCGGATCAAATCCGTCTTGGCCAAATGTCCTTCCCCTGGTGTGGTGCGGAAGTTTGAAGAGGTAGTGCGAGCTCAGGTGTTGTCCTTGTCATCCGACTGCCGTTAAAAATTACGAGGTCCGTTCCTAAATAGTTCTAATGACGTTAAATGGAACGTTAATGACTGAACTGAACTGACCCCGTCCCTTTAAAATGGAATGCATAGCATCTCCCGGAATAACTTTTATAAAGTATTCATCTATCTTAAATAAAACAAAAAAAAAGCTATCCAGTTTAAAGTTCTTTTTATTAAGTTACATTAACCATGAGAACCATGAAACATATCGAAAAGGTATTGAATACGCTAATAACATTAGTGCGCCAGAGTGCACAAACCTTGATCTGGGAAAAATTATTGCTGCAGCTTGTTGAATCATGAGGGAACTGTACGGCTAATGAATTTATGTTCTAATTTTTCAAAACTCAAATCGGAAACGGTCACCTTTGTACTTTGATGTCATTCCCCTTTAATGGTGTCATACTTTTATAACCGATTACATCACCAAATTGAAAATTAAGGTGAGCACAAGACCAATACCAAATAGCAGTTGGCCTTGACCCAACTTTTTCTTGGAAGAGAAACTCGTTCCTTGTTTTCCCGCAGCAGCAGTTTCCATGACAACGGCCGCATTTTACATCACACTGACAATAAGCCGACTTCTCCCGTGTCGTTTGGCTTCCAAAATGCGGCCAACGCTTCATCTCTGTTTTGTTTGTATACTACATATTTTTTTTAACAAGCTGTAATGTGCCTGTTCTTAATAAATCTTGTGCAAAATAAAGATTGAAAGTTTTCTCTTAGCAAGGTGACCTAGGAAATTTCTTTCTTTGTTAATTTTTGTTACAGTTCCAAAAGCTATGTCAGAATTACTTTTTTCTTCAATTAAAAATAGAACCACGTTAGTTTTAGTTTCGTATTCTGCAAGATTGGTCGCGTTTATTTACTGGCAGTTGAATTTGCTTTCCAGATTGCAAAATGGCGAAAGTCTTTTATTCATTTGTTTCTGGCTGCTTGCACTGTTTTATGAATGCCGAAAAATTTATTAAAAAATTAGTGAATTTTAAAGAAAGTAATTCTTTTTCTTTTTTTCATATGATTATTCTATTCCAATGTTTTAAAAATATTGCTTAATAAATTTTCTGTGGTTTTCTGTATATTCCATATGATAGCAGCAAACATTAATAGCGGCAACAATAAACTTCTTGTTTGTTATTTGCAATTTTATTGTTGCAGTAAAGAGGAAACGCACAAAACTTTTATCATTCCCTATTAAATTATTAATTTTCATGTTCAAGATAGGATTCTTAGGGTATTGATAATGATATTTAGTTACTATTTATTTGGTGATCTCCGATTAAGGCAGTTTTTTACAAAATAAGAGTAGGAAGCATTTCAAACTTTGTTTACTTATTCATAATTATGCTTGCAGTCTTTGTGATTATTGGAGTCTGTCTGCTGTAATATTAAATAGAATTCTTTAAAGATTGCAATAATGAATCTCTGTAAAGTGTATGCATATTACTTTCATCAAGCTTTCTATATTTTGTCATTTTAACGTTAATTATAGGCTAGCATATTGTTTGCAAATTGCGACGTGAAGGACAGATTATTGGACTTTGCCATATTTTGTACATAGTTTTATTGAGTAGTAGTTGCTCTCTAAGAGTTTGTTAAATTTATAAAGTTTTTAATTAAAAATTATTTAAAATTCTTCCTTTTTAAGGTATTATTACACAAAACACATTTTTACATCATTTTGGAATTTAAATAATGTGCTTTTTAATAATAATTTAATTTCCATACAATTTTTTTTTTATTTCAGTACATTTAAAAAAATATTTTTAAATATTTTTATAAAAATATTCTTTGTTTCAGCTATTGTATTGAATTCGTGCACGTTGCTACAATAATAAAAACATTGTGAGCATATTATCATTTCCATATAATAAACAAATTTTTAAAATAAAATTAAAAATAGATACTTAAGCATAAAGCATTTTCTTACCAAGATTTTATAGCAGTGGCTCGAATTTGTGTTATATTTTTAAAAAATTATTGTTTGTATTTTGAAACATAAAGGGTTTTCGCAATGTAATGAATATAATTTTTCTTTTTTAAAAGTAAAGGCAAACATTTCCTAAATTAATACGAGCTTTTCGATATATTTGTTTGGTTATAACAGCATCATTACATATCAATGTTTTTCCCCCTTTTATTTTATTTATTAACATGAAAATAGTAACTGTTTGTTAAATATATTAAATGGGAGGGAACAAAATGTCTAAATGCCTTTAAAATAAACATCCAACAATTCCTTTTCATTTCATAGCAACATGTAGAATTAATGTTTTCAATAAATAAAATAAAATCTCTTGATTTGGATTTTTGATTTTTAAGTTTGGAAATATATTCTCTCAGCAGCTCATAATACTCAGCAACTTTATAAAATTCCTAAAGGTAATCATACGCTTCAACAAATGTGTTGGATGACAACGCCTTTAGATCTCGAACAATTCTATATAGCCATACCATCGGACAAACTGGCAACAAGGCTAGTATGCATCCATTAAACTCTTCTAAGCATGTGTTTGATTAAGCATATTATACATTTAACTGCGGGATTGTAACTCGTTTAAAAAGTAAGAGTTACTAATTATTATGTGAATGGATAAATGGGTTTTGTAATTCATTGATTTCTTGGTAGACAGTAGAATTACTGACCGGTTGTATTTATAGATACCAACAAAAGATGCTCTCTTGTTCAAGCTATGGAGAAGGCCAAAGATTTTATCCCTTGGTTTGGACTCGAACAAGAATATACTCTTTTAGACACCGACGGACACCCATTCGGATGGCCTAAGAACGGATTCCCAGGACCTCAAGGTAAAAAAAATGACTTTCATTCAAATTAACCTTGACTACAAAAAATTCATTAGATTTGTTTCTTGATTTCTTTTTCCGTCGTAAAACTTACCTTAAATAAGTACTGCGAATGTCAGTCTTTGGTTTTGATAAATACAAAGTAATGATTTAGATAAATGAAATTTGACATTTTTCTATACATTAGTTGCTTCAAATGTTGAGTTAATTTTGATAATAAAAGGTACTGTTTATAAACAGTTGATATTCTTTGCTATTACTTAGGTAATACACTCAATGCACTGGAAAAATGCACCATATTTATGATTTTATAAGAAACTTGTTGGTTTAGCATTAAAAGAAAACATTAATCTGTAGGTTTTTTAACCTGGAAACAGAGGGAGATGATAAATAGTGCACAGTTAAATAAATGTTATTGTGTATAAATAAATACTTAATTTGTGAGATGGCATTGAAATAGAATAAGGTAGTATTCTTCGAAAAGTATTTTCTAAAATTATTGGCAGAAAATATTTTTTTAAAAGGGGGTAGGATTGTGATGTTTTAATCGCTTTTTTTTATTATTGGTACCAATTAAAAAATATTCGACTCCATAATACACAGGCACTATGACTTTCCGCTATATTTTATAAGTGATAAAATATCTAACATAAAATAGCTCATTATACATAAAAAAAGGAGGAATACGCCAGATAATTTAATTGCTGTCAGCTTAAATGAACAAATTTGTTGGACTGAATTGTTTTTCTCTTTGCTATTAATCGATTGCTCTTTGTAATAAATTTCTGGATACTAAATATTGTTTCTGCTGTGCTCAGGTCCTTACTATTGCGGTGTCGGAGCAACCAAGGCATACGGAAGAGATATCGTTGAAGCTCACTACAGAGCTTGCATGTATGCTGGTATCAACATCAGTGGAACAAATGCCGAAGTTATGCCTGCTCAAGTAAGTAACATTTGTGCATATCTATAAAATAAAAATTAATGTCATATTTTCTTTAGAGAATATCTGCATTTCTGAAACGTCATTTAACTAAAAACATTCTTTTAAATAATTGACACAGAACTGAATATGTTATGTATTGTAACTAGGTTCTATGCTAACACTTAAGTAAACAACAACAAAAAAAATGATGAAAAATTATCTACCGACTTAGGGTTTGATAGAGAATAATTCATTAATTCCTAAATTTGTGGAAGCTGAATAAGAAATTTCTTTTTTTTTTTTGTTTCTTGCACTGATTATTTAAATAATTATCTAATATATCGGTAGATAATTTTTCTTGTCGTTTAGTTGAAGTTTATAAAATGGGAATCCTGAACTGAAATAAACCAAAAGCCGGATATGGAAATTCAGCATTTACAAATTTTGATTCAAAGTCCTCGGATTATAGAATCCTTAAAAATGTCAATAAATGCTGTATGCCAATAGAAATTATGCTTTTGATTGTTTATTTTATGAGACAAAATTTTTTTAGTCAAAGTTTTGAAAATTTACATCTAAAAATTTTTCTTTTCAGTATTTTTTGAAATTGTATTTTATAAAAAGTTAGTCATATAATTCGCAAGATTTTCCCCCAAAAATACTTAATTTTAAAAAAAAATACGAATAAAAATTATATTTTTCATTGAGTTATCGTTTGCAAAATAATTTTATTCGATTAAACGTTTTATCTTCCTGTAGTGGGAGTTCCAGGTTGGTCCTTGTGAGGGAGTGTCCATTGGGGACGAAGTGTGGATGTCCAGGTTCATTCTTCACCAGGTGGCTGAAGAGTTTGGAGTTGTGGTGTCTTTCGATCCCAAACCTATGCCTGGAAACTGGAACGGAGCTGGAGCTCATACTAACTTCAGTACCAAGGAAATGAGAGAAGCTGGTGGTCTGAAGTAAGTGGCACCTGAGATGTTTCAATGTTAGCTCTTTCAAGTATGGTGGCTTAATTATATCCAACTATTAATACTTGGATATAAGTGGCTCAGGAAATAAACCATCATTCTTGAAAGAGTTAAATATTTTAATTATTGTTATAACTTCATTAGTTTTCGGCAACTATAATTTTATTATACGATATTCGAATCATATTTTCCATTGTAAGCCAAAGAGTTAAGCCTAATAATGTAACTAAATGATTTGTACAAACTGACAATGTATTTTAATTACATTCTACAAATATAAAAAGTGCTAATTTATAGACTGTTTTAATGTAGCATATGCTTGATAAATCTCTATCTGGCAAATATTTATTCTCATTGTTTTCATATCTGTCAACACTTTAGTGGCATATAGTACTTCACAAATAGAAATATACATTTTAGGTAATTGAATGGTAGTGTAAGTTGATCGTAGAATGAATTTGTCTTAATCAAGTATTTGAATTCCATTATTTGTACCATGTTATGCTAATCGGATATTTTTTGATATTGGACCCTATAAGTTATTTGAAACAATTTTTATAGACATCCAAAATAGCGGAATTTAGAAAGATTGGCATGGTTTTATCGTGCTTGGCGAAAAATTGGACAATCTCAAATCTTACCGGAAAAGCTTGCTTCTCATTGTAACATTCAACAAATCTTGCGTAGTATTCGTTAAATGTATATAAAAATTAACAACAAAAAAAAGTGAAAATTGATTGCTTAAGACTCTTTACTATTCAATGTTTATTTCTTAGTGTACAAATAAATGTTTAATTGTTTTTCCTGCTGGGCAAATTTGTTTGCCATAATAAGTTGCAAGATTTATCAATTAAACTTTTTTTTTAAAAAAAGGACAAATTTTGTCTTTTTAAAGATTATGTTATGCAAAAACAGTTATATTAAGTCTAGAAGGTTAATTAAGATTACACTTCTTTTTAAATGAATTTGTCATTTTATTTGTAAGTAATGAAATTCGCAGTCTAAACTTTAACGTCAATGGTTTTCTTCTAAAGGTATATCGAAGAAGCCATCGAAAGACTTTCCAAGCAACATATTCGTCACATTCAAGCCTATGATCCTAAGCAAGGTAAGGACAATGAAAGGAGATTGACTGGTCTTCACGAAACCTCCAGTATTCACGATTTCTCCGCCGGTGTCGCCAACAGAGGAGCCAGTATTCGTATCCCTCGCCAAGTGGCTGAAAAGAAGATGGGTTATTTGGAAGATCGACGACCATCTTCCAACTGCGATCCATACGCTGTAGCAGATGTTATGATTCGTACCATTTGCCTCAAGGAGTAAAAAATATTTGTAAACGTTTATTATATAATTTGAAAATGATATTCCATAATTCTTTTCTGCTGTAAATCTGAAGTTATATTTAGATCGTAGAACGTATTTGTATTATCTGAATGTTAACAGGTTTAATGTTTTGAACAGTGTTTTTAAAAGTGTGTCACTGCCAAGTGTTTGTATAACATGTTTCATCAGAAAAAAAAAATGAATTCCTATTTTATGAAAAAAATTTTGAACAAAGTTTAAATCGATAGTTAATGAACTCTTTTTTCCTGTTTTTATATCAAAATAACAGTACAAAACTAATTTTTATGAGATTTTTTGTAAAATATCGTTTTAACAAGTTTTTCATTCCATGGTGCACAAGAGATGTCTATTTTATTTGACTAAACAAAATTTTTATATCAATTATTCATAGAATATCAAGTTGCATTTAATGCAAAGTGCCTTAGAATAGTTCTATCAAATCGATGTTGTGTGTGTGAAAAATGTATTCTAAGTGTACATTAAATGTTAATTTTTGAAACATCTTGTCTTTTTATTATTCTTTGTAAAACGCATATAACCTACCTTCTGATATAAACATCATAGATCTTTACGAATCGGATGTTAAATTTGATTCCTAATATTTTAATTTCTGTTCTTGGCTTCTAACATATCGCTTACATGCAATACTATCTACAAATTGGTAGATGTTAGAAAATCGGATGAACATTACAAAATGCAGTTAGCAATTTGTCAGTACTTAAAAAAATATTTTATTCCTACTAGCGACCAGTTGATTTGTGGAGATTAATAGTTGCTGAAGATTTCAATTCAATATTGTTTAATATGATCTTATTGTCTTCCACAGCAAAATAATTTTAAAGTTCAAATTTTGATAAATATATAATTACTATTTTAGAAGCTATAGCATTCTGTTTATGGTACTATACATTTTCGCCGATTACAGCGTTGATAACTCAACCTTTAAATAGTGAGTTAAGTAAATATTTCATTAAAAGATGTTGGCACTTTTTAAAGAAGTATTTAAGTTTATAATTTGAGCAGGGGTGACGGGCTAATTGTGACATTTTTTGGAAAATATTTATTTTTAAATATATTTCCGGTTCCATGATTTAACTACCTTTTTTATAGCTTAATTATTCATCCGTACAGTCGTCAAAAACCGGAACACCATTAACTTTATTTATTACCGCTATCACAATTGAAATTATCAATTGCGTAAAATTTTATTGAGGTTAATTTCAATATAACAAATCAAACCAGTAAAAAAATGATAAATGTAATGAAAAAATTTCAAAATAATCAAATGGATTAACAGAGTTAATTACTATCTTCACAAACCTGTCCCTTTAATCCGTTTCTATTGACACCAATTTTGTGAAAATGCGGTAATGCAATTAAAAAAAACCCACACCTAAGTTTGAGTTTAGATCAACAATAGTTTTTCAAAATCTGTGGGCTGTTTTAATTTGATCCGGGTATGAAGCATACTGCAGCAGATGTGGGGCAAATTATAACATACACACGCATAAAAAAAACTTTTGCCGTTCTTCTATTAATTAATGTACGTTAGGCATCTAGTAATCACTTGGTATCGTGGAAATAAATGGTATTAAGTGGTTCACATTAAAATTTATTTACTTTATCAATAGAAGAATCGGTACGCATCAGAATTGCAATTAACACAAGCAAATGATAAACTGCTTTTTATCTCATGCAGTTTGCATCCAAATTGAGCACCCACTTTCTTTTAATCGAATTAGAGGCATTGGAATGTGAGTATTCCTAGTCCGAAACCAGATTCAATTGAAAAACCGCCATGTATTCAGATATGATGTACGCTATATTTATCAGGGCTCAACACTCTTCGCATATTGTGGCGCGCAGAAAGGTATTTGACCAGGCGCTTTCCCTCATCATCTGACCGTTGTTCAAAATTGTGTGATCGATTCCAAAATAATCCTACTGTTGCTTAATAACGGGATGTTTATGTAATGCTAAAATTGCTATACGCATTTTCACAAGCTAATGTAAAATTATTCTTTTTCAGAATCTAAATGTTAATTCAAAATCATCTTCATTCATCTTCCCTTTTGATTTTTTTTTCCCATGTAAGTTTTCTTTCCCTTTTTTCATTTTTTTAAAAATTATGTTATCGTTTTCTTTCTCCACATTTTTTGTAGCGGATTGCCAGTAACAAAATTGAAGAACTTAATTAACTGTTTGTTTAACTGTAAATTTTTATTTTACTAATTTTTCATTGTTAAATGCATTATTTCGATTTAAGCATCAGGTTAACTGTGAATATGATACAGAACGTTTCTACTTTCTCCAGCTTCGTGTGTATTCTTATTGTGTTTGGTATTTTCATTCGCTCGATGCTTTTCGGAATTGATTAAAATATACATTTTTTAGTAAAAACGATGAAAACTCAATTTTCTTAAACAAATTTATTCCTCATTACGAAATAGATTTTCAGAAGTTAACATCGACATTTCGTATGGAGATCATAAATATCAAATTTCGTATTGACCTTCTATTTGACTCTCAGATCTGATATTTGAAATTGACGGTAATATTTGAAACAGAAAGCCTTATCTACAAGAATCCAACACAATTCGAGCTAAATTTCATAAGTTGTAATGTTATGTCTTGTGATCTTGTATTATCAACTTGTCCCATCGCATATTTCCGACATTTTTTAACAATATGAATTTTTTTAAAAACCGAATGAGCAGAATTTTTTTTTTTTTACAAATATATAATTTCAACGATATAGCCAAGTCGATGAAAGTAAAAAATTGTTGCGAAATATCGCAATAAAACGTAGGAATATGTTCGTTTCTCAATTTATTGTAGTTATGCTTTTTCTTTCCAAACAAATTCTTTTGTAAACATGAACGATATATTTTTATAAAGTACACATACATTATAAAACCAGATCAAATATTAGTGTTGTGGTGAAGCTTTATAGGCCAGATAACAGCTAAGAGACACGAGTAATTACTTTTGTCTTGTGGTCATATTACTCGGCTACGAACCCAAAGGTTGCGAATTCGGTCCTCGTCTATTGCCAATAGCAACATTGGTGACCCGATGACGAAAAATACACAACATTCATACAACTGTTGTGGCACCCTTTACCAGAAATGAATAAAATAAAAACGAAGTTGATAAATAATCAGCTAATAAAAAAAATGGATAAGACGCAATAGCCAATATCACCACTAACAATAGAAAGAAAAAAAAATCATTCGTCTCCGAATCACTGGAGGGGGAGTAATGTGGTGAAGCTTTATAAGCCAGATAAAGCTATGAGGCACGAGTAATTACTTTCGTTATGTTAGGCGGCTACGAACCATAAGGTTACGAGTTCGGTCCTCACTTATCGCCAATAGCAACAGTGTCGTGCACTTCTACTCTGTATGAGATTGTTGTGTTTACAAGGGCTTGGTCGGAAATGGATTCTTGGTGAGAAATAATTTTATGAAATTATAGTAACGAAGGAAATGTAGTCAAGCCTTATGTTACGTAATAATTTTTGTTTGTATTTTCAGTCTGATTTGCATTGCACAGTCAAATTTATAATTTTTTTTATATATCATCATGGTTTATAATTATCAGGGACTTAACACAGATATAGCGTTATTTTTTTCGCCACTTTTTCGTATTTTTTTTCTTTCAAAAAGAAAAAAAAATGAAGAGCACGAGTTAAATCGGCACCATAGGCATTTACACTCCACTTGCCTTAAGATCGTTACGCCATTACTTTTTAAATAGGAATAGATAGTCAATGAAAAAAAAAAAAATCCTTCCATGATTTAATGAATGTTTTTACAAAATTAGTTTGCTTACATGAAAATAAGATTTTTCTGCATTATCGGCAAGATTCAGTCAAGAAATATGATCCTTAAGCAAGGTTCCATTGTATTTGCTTACGCTTAAAAATTATTCAAAAGGTCCCACTGTTTATGCTTAAAAGTTATTTAAATATTTGAACTTCATTTTAAATAGGGAAGACCACACTTCCTAAAATTTAAAAATAAAGCTGACAAAAAGATAAAGATTTTTATATTAATCTTTTGGATCAAATATATCTTAAATTTTCATTTGTAAATCAACCATTGATTTATTGCTCAAATATTATTTGTCAAGTTTTGGTATTTATACTTGATTTGATACATGATTTTATTTGTATAGTCTTGTATATAAATCTACAATTACTGTAATAATGGAAAATCACAATTTAAATATTATACATGGTAAGTAATAGCTGACAATAAGACTTTCAAATTTACTCAAAACTATATAAAAAAAATGGATATACAATATAAAGATTAGGTTCCAAAAGGCAAAAATATCATAACCTCATAAAAATTTCTTTGAAATACTTTTAATTGCTATGTGTTTTAAAACTAATTAATTTTAAAATTTTCTGAGTAGTTTATAAATGAGTGTTGAATATATGACTTCAATTATATAATATTTCAATCAAAAATTTTATTCTTTCAACAGTTTTCCTCTAGGCTTTTACTTTCCCACTCATTACAATAAAATATATAAATATGAAGATCATACTTGATAGAAAATATTTAAAGCTGAGTTGCTTTTCTTACATGAGGTTTGGAAACACTAGTAATTACTTAATAATAATAAAAATAAAGTTTTAAAAAATACTACAGGAAAAGTAGAACTTTTTTATGCAGATCCTTCTTCAACAAGAATTTTGTATTTAAATGTAAAATATAATGAAAGAAAATGCCTGGCTAAGTGGATGTTTTATTAAAAATAATAAGGTTTTGTTTTCAATTTGTTGTATTACTAATTTATTTTTAAAGCATAACAAACAGGTAAGAGCAAGTTTTATTTTCTCCCATCAACTGATCTAAATAATTAATACAATAATACATAAATTTTATCCACATCCCTTTCTGAGGCATCTATGTAAAACAAAATATACTTGTGTCACTAAAAATATTTTTTTAATTACTGTATTGTTAATTTATTTATAGAGATCACAAACAGGCAAGAGAAATATTGTTAGTATTTCCCCCATCAACTGATGTAAAAACTGAATACAAATTTTGTCTCCTCCCTTTTTTTAAAAAAAAAGGTTGAAGTCCTGCACTAACTAACAGGATTTTTTTTTTTAAATCTTTATGTTCATAATTTGGATGAAGGAAACAGTATTTGAGCTGTAATAAGCACTAATTTCAACACATATATCCAATTAACAAAAGTAAATATAAGTTTTCACAAATCTAGCAGACATCAATCTCAGTTTCAGATGCAATAAAGGTATAAATCCATTATTTTTTTTATTTTATTTCAGAAATCTATTAACAAACCTAAGCACAAGATTAATCAGGTTAGAAACCTAAAAAATACTTCAGTTCTTCTTCTTAATGGTAAATATAAGCAATAAAATATCATTTTTATGCCATCAGATAAATTTACTAAACTTGAAAAGTAATATGCAAAATTTTCTACTTTCCTTGTGGAACATATTTAAATGAGCCTCACTTGAAGAGATCCAAATGAGGTGCAAGTGCGAGCTCTCCAAAAGCAATTATAAAAATTTAGCAATTAAAAAGAAAAAAAAAAACTCAAAAACATTTATTATAAATAAATATTTTTTTTATTTCATATCTTTGCTAAGTTTAAAAAATAGAGGCATTGGAAACATGATTTCAAAGAATAAAGATTTTCCTTTTTTTGACAAAATAGTAAGAAATGTTTTATTTATGCAGTGTGCATTTCAAATAGATACTATAGGATTTATTTTTAAAATCAGATAAGAGTTAATATGTAATAATATATTCATAATTTTATGTTGAAAAAATTATTTAATAGAATGCTTTGAAGAATTGTAACTGCCAAATAAAAGCACTACATTTTTTTATGCTTAAAATATTAATCAAGACATCAAATTTTAACGATTCGAACAGTTGTTCAAAAGAATTATATCATATAAGAGAAATTTAAATCTCTATCCCCTCACAATAGAAGGTTTTACAGTAAATCAGTATCTCTCTCTAAAAAAGCAAAATTTCAAACACAACTATTCTAATATAAATAAACCTCTTCATGTCAGTGGTATATTATATTCTGGTACACAATTTTTTAACTCTTTAAAATATAGAAATTCATGTTTTATTATTATTATTTTTAAAGCAAGAACTTGGATAAAGTAAATGATTATATTTAATATTTTACACAGATAAAATATTTTCCTATTCAATAAGGTACATTGTTATCATATTTACATTATCTACCTTTGTATATTTTCTTTTAAATTAATAATAATAATACAATTTTTAAGCCAAAGTAATATATGATTCAATAAATAATTTATTGAGGAATGCAAAGTTTTTTTATACATGTTATTAATTTCTGGAATTAAGAGTCCATGACTTTTAAAGTTTCAATAGCTTGTATCACCTTGTTGAGCTCTCCTTCTGTCAATGTAATCTATAAGAATGAAAAAAAAAAATGTGTGACCAATGCTTAATGGTATCAAATATATAAAGACACAAATTATTTCAGAAAATAGTACAAAAATAATAAAGAATACAAGGATATTTCAAACTAGCTTCATAAGTTTAACATTCATCCAGTAAGTACTTAGATTTTCATATTTTATTGTTTTCAAATGCATATAACAAATCTATATTTAAATGTGCATCCAAACACATTTGTAAATGCATAAAACATGCGACATAAATTAGTTTTTAATGAAAACTATTAAATAAAAAGAAATGTGATCTATAAAATTTCCTGTAGGATAAATACAACACCACAGAAAAAAAAAATTAACATTTTTAAAATATATGAGTAATTCAGTATTTATTATATTATTTTTTGTGATTGCAACAGAAGTATTAAATATTAAATTAATCTAAAAATATGCAGGATAGTATAAATTTTATAAAATAGATAATATAAATAAAAAAGTAACTGTGATTTTGAAATCATGAAAATCCCCCCCCCCCAATTATTATATATAAAATTATTTCATGCATACATAGAAATAAAAAAATAAGGATCAAAAATAGATGAGCAAAAAAGAGGGGGCAGACATTCTTGCTGTGATATTTTTTTTTAATGTTTAATTTCTTTGAATAAAACCAACCATTTTTATATATAGTTTACCCTTTTATTTATTTATTTATTTTTAACAAATTGCACACATAGCAAACCAATAATCATTATGAAGTCAATAAAACTGCAAGTTGGAATACTATTTGAAAATTGTGCAATAAAAAAAATAACTATTCAAAATACTTTATATAGCAGAAAGAATGCAGAACCTAAAGATATCATATTTTTTAGATGGTGAATACCATCTGAAGCAACTAAATGCTCATTAAGAAACAACTTTGCCAAATTTAATTAAAAATTAACTAAATATTAATGATGTCCAATCTAACTTCTGAGCATATTATTGCACAAAAACTTTTTACGTCATTTTAAAATTAAAAGAACAATAATAAGCTTTACAATGATACCAAATTTATTTCTATGGAATTTTTCTCTAATTTTAAAAATATATGCAAGTATATTTTACAATATCTTCCATTTTAGGTATTAGATTTATACTCATGAGCATTGAAATAATATATATTTTGTATGTGCATTGCCATTTACAATTTTAAAATAAAATAAAGACAGACGAATCACACTTGAAGCATTATCATGTTGCATATTTCAGAAAAGAATGCATCTTTTTCAGTTTTTTTTTTAGAGAATTTTCTAATAAGTTACAATGACGTTAAAGATACACAGCCCAGAAAATCTTAACAAAAAACTTTTTCCACATTATAATATATTTCTTCATAAAAATATTCGTATAAAATAAATTTTTTAAATATTTTTGTTAATTATATTATAATTATTAACTTAAACAATTAAGTTTTGAGAAACTTTTTCTCATATTTATAGAGAAAACTAAATATCTAAAAAAAATTAGGCAAAAAAAAAAAAAAAAAAAAAAAAAAATTGCATTCTATACAAGAATTAATTTTTAATAACTTCATTTACCCATCAAAATATAGATTCACACTCACAAATGATTAAATAATTAGTTTCAATTATAATTTTATCTTGTTAATTCCGGCTTTTTTTAAAAAATACAGTGAAATTAAAACAGACTTAGATAACAAAAACAAGATAAATGCCAATTTAAATAATTAACATATACATCTTGAACATATTTTCAAAAATTATCAAATAGTGAATATTTTAATAATTAAGCCATTGATCTCTTTTCTGTCATGCATAAAAAGGAAGATGCACATCAAATCTATAAAACCTTGTATATATGCAATTTTGCTCATTAAATTAAAATATTATTCTTGAAAAATCAATGACTGTAAGGATGCAAGTTTAGGCAGGACTGAAATTCTAGTTCTCATTCCTTTCCTTACCTTTTCTATGTGAGATTCTCTGACAGCAGCTGGCACTTTACTTTCATAATCTGGTACTTCAGTAGCTTGCTTCAGTTTAGAAATCTGAGAACCTAATTTCTCCTTTTTCTGCTCTAATCGAGATATTTCCTTGCTTATATCAATATGACCCTTTATAAAATAAAAATTATAACCAAGAAAAGTTTAATTTCTTTATTTCAATAAAAGTACAATTTAAATTAAAAAATACACATACATTCAAAATTATAGCCATTATAATAGAACATTGAACCCCATGTTCTTTAATGCCTTTCTGATTAAATTGCAAATTTAATTTGGTGAAAAATAGAAGCATTTTTTTAATTTAAGAGAGCAAAAGAATTTTAATAAAAATTTTAGTTAAAAATTTCAACAAAAAAAAACTGTCAGTAATTTACGGAAATTAAATAGAAAGAATTTTAATATTCTCTTACATAAACAACAATTTTTACATCATATTTTTCCCAAATATAAATTATCTCCACATATAGTTTAAAGATATCCTTAATAATGATGATTCATAACATACTTATTTCTCATTAGTAACATCCAGGCATACAAATTATGATGTATGGTATATAGTTTTGAAATAAGAAAATCTGTAACTCATGAAATCATAATATTTATTAAGACTAAAACTTTAAATTTTCTTATTTTGAACAAAGTTTATACCACTACATATTTATCATCAATTTCATGACTTATTTCATTCTAATTATAAAATATGCTTTATATCAATGCAAAATATTT
>JAPMOR010052816.1:0-10515 GCA_026543865.1 Argiope aurantia | reverse complement strand
AAATAAATATCCTGTTTTTCTACTTTGAATTCTATTTCTCTTTGTAGTACTGGAAAATATGAGAGAGGATATTCTTCCCATTTATAATGTTTTTCAGAGCATTCTCTTCGTTTTTTAAAATCTAATTTTATTGATTTTCCAATAAATTGAAATATATTGCTGATAATCAAAATTCTGAGCCTAACATTTCAGCTTAATTAATCCAGGAAGCTGCAATTTTCTTTTCTTTTTTTTTACCATTTTACCATAAGATAATTTTCTCTCTAAAAACAAGCTTTATTAAAAATGAATTCTAATAAAATAAATATGCTGCGTTTCCACTGAGAATACTAGAACTCACAGGGGAAAAAAATAAAACACCCGTTTGTCATAAGAGGCAACGAAAAATCGTTCGTGACAGACGGACCATACAGCTCATCCCAATCAATTCGACGCAGTCATGATCGATAGGATGGGGACCGAAATCAAAGATCCCCACTCGAGTCCTCCATTCTTTTCATCAAGCTTCCCTGCATGAATAGTTTAACACACTTGACAGAAAAAAAAAGGGGGGGGGGACTCATAAAGTGCACAGAGGAAAAGCACAACATTTTCTTAGCCAGTAACTTCTATTCTTCAGCATTGCAATGCCAAACCACATGAAGTCGAATCTCTAAGAATTTTAATGCAAGAAATATGAAACATTACAAGCCATGAGTCACAGGTAATGCAGCTCATTTCGAGAATCAAGAATGTAGTCGTCAAAAATAGTTGCAATATTTGTAGTGGAAATAAGTTACAAACAACCATTTTATTTCGAGAATCAAGAATTTAGTAGTCAAAAAGATGAAACTGTTGTAGTGGAAGCTAGTCACAGAATGTAGCACATTTCGAGAATCAAGAATTTAGTTATCAAAAAAGATAAAACAGTTGCAGTGGAAACAAGCCACAGACAACCATCTTTTTTCGAGTAGTCAGAAAGATTAAACAGTAGCAATGAAAGATGTCACAAGCAATGCATTGAATTTCGCAATCAGGAATTTTGCAGACAAAAAGATTAGAAGATTCCATTAGAATTACTTCTATCTTTGTATATAGCCCCAGAAATTCTCATCCAAATTAGATTCACTCTCTCTTACAAGAGAGAGTAACCCCCGGGGAGCACCTCAAAATGAGGATGAGATGCTTCCGGTATGGTGGGTGGATCTTACCACCCTGGAGGGTACACAAAATATGTGGGGGATCTGGCTCCTCCCATCGATCACGGGACATACTTCCTTCGGGAAGGGTTGTACCGTGGCCGGTGATGGCCCTTAGGACTCAACCACAGTTCCCGCCAGTGTTGCTGTTGCGCTGGTCCAGTCATTCAGTATTATTTATCCGTGTGCCTTCTGGCGGGTCGGTGAGTGAGTGATATGACTTCTCTTACAAGAGCTCTAAAAGGTGTTGAACATAATAGGAATGGTGTTGAGATATGATAGCAATCAATCAGTCAATCAAATTTCATTAAGGTACTAAAGTCAGAATTGTATAAGAAAAATGACTGCAGATGTAATTTTATCTCTATTGATTGATGCTTAGCCTGAATCAGAATATTCAGCGATTTTTTTTTCATTATTTCAGGAGCTCATTAGTGATTTAATTTTCCTCTTCAAACCATATAATTAAACTTTGATATTGTGAAACTTTTCTGAATAAATTTTCATATATATGCCGAGTTTACACTCGGCCAGTTATAAGACGGTTAGTAGGCAGCGCATGCGCAGAAAGAGACTGACATGTTGTCACACTTTCATAAGATATATTCAGGTATTCCATGCTTGGTTATAAATTACCATTTTGGCGCCCCTGAATTATTCTTTTTCATTGCGTATCGTATTAAAATGAAGGATATTTACACAAAGAAGCATGGTAAAATAAAAAGAAAGGTCAACATACCCAAATTTGGAAAACTATAAAAAATATGGCAAATAAAATGAAAAAAAAAAAAAAAAACCTCGCATCAGAAAGATCAAAGAGCAAAAAATATCGAAATTAATCTCTAAGTGATCAATTTTTTCACGCCCCCCCCCCCCTCCGCCAAATTCTACAAATGCATGCGCAGTAAGAAAAAATACAATACAGCGACATGTTATTGTCGCGTAGGGACAATTACTTGCCATGGACTGAATAGCATTTTTCAGTCTTTCTACGCATGCGTTGCCTACTGGCCTCTTATATCTGACTGAGTGTAAACCCGGCAATATGAATGTCATGTATATGAAATGTGAATTATCATATATATGCATATATTATAAATAAAATTAATTCATGGTATTGAAATTTTTTTTTTCAGTGTTGCTTGATTTTCAAAAATGAACATGCAACCAATTGCGCTTCAATTACTGATTTATTCGATTCTTCATTTTTCTAGACCCCCATAAAGTTGAGAATTAAACATAAAAAAACGTGATCGCGATTGTCAAGCGCTGTTTCTGCTTTGGATTATTTTCCATAATTCGCACCGATTTGTGAGCAGCATTTTGATAAAAGCCATCGCTTGGATTTACTTTATACTTTCTAACCCTACAGGCCATCATGTAGAAATTTGATTACACGTTTTTATTTCCATTTATAAGCTGCACATGACCGTTCCAAAGGGCAACATTGAGAGTTTAGAAATCCTTTTTCAAATGTTTTTGATAAACATTTGTAGAAAATACCGATATATGAAAATAACGATACTAGAATTATATTTAAACTGGAAACTTGGAAAAATATCAAGATGACTGCTGTATAAATAGATCTACCATTAAAATTACTACCAATGTATTGTTTTTTTACGTTGTAAAAAAATATATTGGCAAGAAAGGATATTATTTAGGGATATTGTTTAAATCTTAATGTAGACATTTGGCATAATTTAATTTTTAAAAATTTCATGGAAATATAATTTAAATTTAAAAAAAATTTTTTTAATTATATGCAATAGCTCAAAACACTTTTTTTTTTTTTGTAAAAAAAAGTCATGCATTCTAGGGTTAAGATCTTAAAAATACTCATTTATAAATATTAATATCAGTTTGGAAACTTCAGGTAAACGTTTTTTTGGATTTCAAAGACTGTAATTTCTTGAACATGTATCAGTACCTCCAACATATTTATATATCAGATATACGATCATTTTTTTTAACAACGCTTATCAAATTTAAATTATTGTGGCATTTTTTATTGCTTTTGTTCTGTTTCATTTTTCCAAAGAACTTCAAAAGCCTTTAAGAAAAAATTGAATCAGCGATTTCTTATCTATTGTATGTCAAAATAAGGGTATTTCATACCTTGAAAATACAGAAAGTCACGTCACGAACTTGAGGTCCTCTTTCTATCATTCCCCATTTATAAGAGGAACGTGCAGCTTCACGTCCAATATCCCAAAATGGTCACGAATCAAAATCAGCAAAATTCTAGCTTAAAAAACCCATTTTAATACCTTTTATCTTTAAAAGTATGCTAAATATGCAATAAAATAATCTGATGTTTTCCTGGGCATATTTACTTCTTTCAAAAAATATCAGTGCAGACGTCTTTAAATGGAGACTTTTCAACTTGACTTGTTCCATATTTGTTTCATAAAATGGAATTTTGTTCTCAAATTTCCATTTGCATCCCGATGTATTTGAGGACTTACATTAGGATACTTTCGGATTCTTAGAATAATATACTATTTTAATATTTTCAAAACCAGTTATTCAGTTAATTATTAAGGAAAATACATTTTGATTCTCTACCGCTTGTGCCACCTGATAGTTAGCTTCAAAAATAATGTGAGTTTCAAAATAAAAAAGTAGAAAATAATTAAAAATAAAAAGATCCCGCTGCTTAGTCATATTAATAAAAGTGTGTTTTTTAAAAACTGTTTTTATTAAATTGATTATATTATCATCCATATTTTCATCTTTGCGTGTTCATGCATGAATCACATTTCACAAAATTCGAAAATTTCTTTGAAGATCTTATGATTATGCTATATATCTATTACAAATATGAGCAAAAAAATTTGATATTTATGTATTAATACTCTGATTTGCAAGAATTTTCTGATTTTTAATAAATGCCTAGTCTTCTTAATTTGCGTATCCAATATTCCAATATTCAACTGCGCTTATTACAAATCTAAAAATAAAATATTATCTCCTCAAATATATATATAAACGTGTGCATGTGTGCGAAACCGCAGGATAAATAATTTTTAAGTAGCTTCATAAATTATTTATTTATAAAATTAAATTATTAATCTCCGTTCTTACTGCAACAATACATAAATTTAATATAAACTGTATTTTGAAACATACCTTTGTTAATGCTCTAAAAATGTGAAACTTGAAATTATTTCTTACTTTGCAGTAATTAACAATTCATTATTATAAATCTTATAGAATCTTGAAAACAATGTTTTCATGAATACCCTACCAGGTGGCGCCATTTTTATAAAATCAAATTCTGATTAAATTGGTTCGAGTAGCTGACTATTATGTTCAGAAAATATTAATTAGTATACTGTTATCGAGAATATATCAATATATAAAATTTCAGAACATTAGAAGGCTAGTGAAAAATGAACTTCAAAATTCCATCTTAACAAATATGAAACAGGTGAACAAATATGAAAGTTAAATGAAATAAAGACAGAGATTTCTTGGTGAATATTTTGAGGAAATAAAAGTTAGGAATTTTATCTTTAATCGCCTTTAAAATTATCAATGATGTGCAAAAAAGAAATATATATATAAAAAAACATACTTTTACTTTAGTTAGCATAGAAAAAATCTTATGTTGCATGGTTGTAATTTTAAAAAGATCATGTAGATTTGCATTGGCTATTTTATTGTTTTTATTATCTTATTGATACACTCGAATATTTGTACAGTACTTCTTTCGGTATTTATTAATTGGCGAATGCAAATATGTAATTTATATTGCACTCGTTCTATCAACTTGGTTCAGTTAAACGTTCTAAGGATGGTCAATACAGAGAAATAACTGATGTGTTGATTGGGCAGTATTTCATACAATCTTAATTTAGTTAAGCCAATGCCTCTTTTAAAGTTAATCAAGGTCTGTTTTGAGATGGAACGTATAATTTTGAACTGCTATCAGATCACGAGGGAAACACCTGAATTGAAATTCTTTTCTCTAAGCTTTCACCCTACACCAATAGAAAAACCTATGATCACATTGGATTTAACACTTACTGGATACTTACACACAGTGAATCATTGACGGAATAGAATTTCGAACCTGCAGCTGTAATTCCAGGTAAAGTGGTTCTCTATCTACTCTCTAAAGGACCAATATAAAACCACTGACCTTAAAAACAACTTTTTGCATGTGAAGAAACAATAAATAACACCATTTTGATTAATAATTAATTTTGAAAATGAAAAGAAGATTATATTTCTCAGATTAATAAAATAAATTATTTATAATTTAAGTGTGGCTGTGGTTTTAATCTCAATCTTAGTTCGGTGTTAAAGCACACATCGGTCTGCCAGGTTTTGAGTAAAGTTATTTCACAGCACAGGCGGAGAAAATAATCTCTAGTCGTCTCATACAGAAAATCGTGTTTTTAAGCCAAGCTTTAGCACAACATGTTATTTTCGTGTTTCTTTGTGCAGTAAAGGGCGGATGTTATGCGAAACATGTTGTTGAGCGAACGTTCTTTGTGTTAAAACAGTTTTTGTTTTTAACCGAACATTCTTCGCCTAATCTAAATAATAACTTTTACTTTAGAAGGTAAATGCAACATAAAGATAACAATACAAAGAATTCAAATCATTCAACAATGTAAGTACAACATTACAAATCTAAAAATAAATACAGTAATAGATAGCAATAAAATAAGTATTTATAGTGTGTTTCATGATGCAGTTCTGCTTTGCATTTATCCTGAGTCTATAAGGCAAGGATTCATGGTAGAAAGAAAGTGTGGCATCTTCTGTCTTTTAAAGAGGAACGGATTGGAAAATACAAATAAAAATATCTGACTTTGCTCCAATATGTTATGGTTGGTTGCCTTCCAGAAAGAATTAAAGGAAAAGTGATCTGCATTTGTGTTTAGCTGAGTGAGAGACCACCCGTAGATCATAGTAAGAAATTCGATCTTAAATCGCACCTCGGTCTGCTAGTTTTTGAAATAGAAATGCAAGCAATTATAAACTCATAATCATCTTCCACTTATTTATGCTTCTTGGCCATTACATTAAGCCACGCTAGGTTGAATCTCAGATTAATCCTTTAACGTTTCCTTCCAGTTCAGTTTCATTTTAAAAGTTGTTGACATTATAATTATTATTAAGTCACCAGGGGAAAACGCACCTGCTAATGATTACTACTAAATGTTGTCACGATGACAGCTTCTTGTTATAGACAATTAACTAATAAGGTAAGGCAGTATAAATATTAATCTTACAATGTAGCAATTATCGGCCTGAATATTTTGGGAGCTAATTGGCAAGAATAACAGCGTGTCTTGTCTACGGCAATGTCATTCTTTATTTTGTTCAAGGTATTCATTAAGTGGATAATTCCTCTCAGCGTCTTTCATTGTTAATAAGTATTACATACTAAAGATTATCAGGAGTGGATGCTTTACGAATTAATAAAGAAGAAGAATAGTGTGTCTAGTCTAAAATGATGTCATGACTTATTTTATTCAAAATGTTTTCACTATGAAGGTTATTCTTGTTAAAGATCTTTAATTATTATTGATATTTTTACTGCAGGTTGGTAAGTTTGAAGCATTGGTCTTGCTAATGCGAAGGCCAGCATTTTTTTTTTTAGAAAAATGAATTTGGTGTCTAATTTTGAATAGTATATTTTTAGCAACAAATGGGGAAATTAAATATGATTTTTCGATTCAAAACTTGTCTTGTTCTTGCCGAATTTTTCTATTCAGAACACAAACAGTGAATAAAATTGTAGCATTATTCGTGGGACTTACGAATTATGTGCAATGAAATTTTAAGCTAGGATTATGAAGTGAAAAAGGAATTTTTTCTTATATGCTTGAATAAAATTACATATGAAACCAGTGTAAGTGATCTCCCCAAAACTTTCTCGCATACTCTTTAACCTTTTCAGGACGGGAGGCCTCTATCCTAGACGCACACACGGGACGGAGCGTACACGAGAGGAATCATCCCACAGGACGGGTATTTTGCGTCGCTAAGCCTAACTTTGAAAAAAAAAAAAAGCTGCAAAAAATAAAGTTTAAGTTCTAACTACCGTTTTAGTTTAAGTCCTTTTTCTACTGTTTTAGATTACTAGTTCATTCATAATTTGAGTACATTCTTCCTGCACAAATAACGTTTTCTTGCTATAATAAACCAAAACCAAGGCTTTCCTCAATAAAAAGAGAAGAACGCGAAATGTGCCCAAAATCTAAGCAAAATAAACAGAACTGACTAACAGAACTAAAACGCAAAAAGACTAGTTATGGTTACACAGCAATAGCAAAAAAAAAAAAAAAAAAAAAAAAAATTGGAGCGAGATCAAAAACGCAAATTAGAATCAAATGGAACATTACACAACTCAGCTCTGTTTATTTACATTATTCTCCTCCCCTCCCCCGCAGTAGCTCATGAGTGAAATACCGAAGGCTCAATATGAGCAAATTGAAGGTTGGGATACTAAAACTATATTTATTTCTAAAGTAATGGAGACAGAGAGCCATCTAATGGCGTTTAAAAATTGTTCCAGTTTAGAATGCATGTATACATCACCGTCCAATAAGTTTGATTTCCAGAAAAGCACAGGTGGGACGCCCGGCTTGGGGGGACCACCACTGGTGATGCATATATGACACGCCCGTCGCGAAAGGCTTAATAAAGGTATTATCTCAGAGAATGCCTTGTAGATTTATCATAATTTCGAGTTCGAATTTTTGGACGATTACAATACTTTTTCTGTTTTACTACAAAGAAAAAAAAATGGAGAATCTAATCTAAAATCTAATATACATGCACATTAGTCTAGAATACTTAGCATTGTAATCAAAGTAATCTGTAAAAGTTATAAATCGGACAATCGATATTTATACTTTCTTGCATTTGAAGTACTGAAAAAGAAAATACTGTAATTGTCAAAAAAATTAGACCTTGACATTTAATGAATCACCATGTTTTATACTTCCCTGAGTACGGAAAACATATTTTTGGAATCACTTATATCTGCTTATTTGAGAACAAGATGTAGTTACAACGACGAAGTTGAAAGCAAAATGCATTGTATTGTGGAAATACATGATAAAGTGGAGGGAAGAAAGACCCTGCGGATTTCCTGTAAGATGGATTATTGATGAATTGATGGTAAGATTTGAAAATTAAATCATTAAATAGGAGCTGAAGTATTCTCAGATAACTTAAATAAAGGATATTTTGTATAACTGATCGTAGTTAAAAGTAAGTGAACATTTTTTCACTGAATACATAACACACTTACGTGTAACAAATCTTTGATTAAATCCCTATCTCATTTATTCGTCTAAAACAAAGAATTTATGAACATTTTTATTTTCAGCAGTTACAAATGCTTTCTGTTCATACAGTCTTTCTGTTCATTTATATATACTTTCATTTAAATTGATTAGAAGGTGTACACTTCTGGAATGGCTGTTATTCTCTTAACCATATTTCAGATGTTATAGATTAATTAACGAAAATTGGAGTGGAGAATATCATTTACATAGGCATAGGGCTTAAGAAATGAAAAAAAAATCATTATTTGGGTACACTTTAGATGAAAATATATAATAAAATCGAAAGTTTTGTTTCCTTGCATTGGGAACTTCTCTCTCCATAATGTTCACGAATACTTAAATCAAAACTAATAATTAAAATCGGATTGAAACAAATATTGATCCAAAAAATAAAAGGCGCAAAACTGAATACAAATAAAAAATATAATGACTAAATTATTAGCAATAATCTTTAATTTGGTCAATGAAGGAAGAATACAAGAAATCTAAAATGATAAAAATTACAGACCTCTGTTCATTGGCCTTTGTTATATATCTATGCTTAGGTTTATTCGCACGCAGGTGAATTAATCAATTTGAACTTAAAAGAAAACCTGTCTTAGTTATTAGACGCTAAAACTGAAGTTAAAATTTTGCATCCGATAATAATGTAACCCGGAAGGAGGGAGGGCAATTTACTTGTTGTTGTTGTTGTTGCTAATCTCCATGGCCTGACTTAGACCAAATCCAAAAACCGGTTGACAAGAAAAAAGTCAGAAACGAGGAAGGGAGAAGAATAAATTGACAAAATTGGTTGTGATTTACTTTAAATATATTTAGCTCTATGCAGCTTTACAGACGATGGTGAACGATTGTATAAATTTATGATTTATTTCATGTTCTTAAAGATGGAATTTTGTAACCGATTTCTCATTTAATTTCTAAGTTTTGAAATTTTGAACATTGATGCATTCTTGTTAATAATCCATTATATTAACAATAATTTTCTGTTAAGAAATTATTTTAGTTAAATTTTGATTTTACACCAGTGACACCATCTGGTAGTAAATCTATAAAAGAATCGATTTCATGGTTCTATAATACTTATAATAACGGTATATAAATCAAAGTTAAAAGGATAGAAACTAATTAAAATAAGAAATTTTGCTTTGAAAAAAAATAAAAAAAGTGTTAAATAAAAAAATAAAAGTTTGTTTAAAAAAACTGATTTTTTTAAATGTGTTAAAAATCATCTTTCTAGGCGATAAGGACCAAATTTTGATTTCTAAGAAGTAAATGCTTTAGCACCTTCCTCCGATGATCCATCTCAATCATTTCTGCTACTGTCAAGAACAGAAGGTAGTTTGAGATGATATGGAAAATCGTTCTAAGGCAATATATTTTTTAAATCTATTTAGCTCCTCCCACTTGTGCAAGAATACTTCTAGTGTATTATGTCATTGGTTCTCTAAGTGCCAGGCGTGCTCATTAAAAGTCTCTTGATTACAATATATGAGAACATAAGACAAAAAAAAAACCCGACAAAGAGCTAATAAATGAAATCAAAATTATAGTCACATTCATTTGATAAAAAAATCAAAGGTCTTCTTTAAAATCAGGTTAATAAATGTGGGTAAAAGATTGTAATTGTTTACAAAAGAAATGCAAAAGTCTTTTTTTTTTAGGAACGGCAAAAAAAAAAAAAAAAAATAAAGTGGGAATATATAATTTGTAATACAACTATATATATATATATATATTTGGAAAATTCTTTAAACTGTGACTACTTATACATACCATTAACCTTTTAAACCTAACTCAAGTTTTCATTAAAAGTAGTTTTTTAAGGTTATTTGACATTTATGTCCCAACTTTCGGCTTAAAAATCATTTGGAAAAAATATTTCGAACAAATTTGTCTTATTCAGAACTTATTATCTTCACTTTCAGGAGAAAAATGCTTTGAAAAATAAGGAGAAAAATTCGTAGTAAACGGGTTAATACTGATGCAATGAATGAAGCTGAGTCTATATCTTTTTAAAC
>JAPMOR010052812.1:0-11941 GCA_026543865.1 Argiope aurantia | reverse complement strand
AAAAAAAACTATATTATTAAAGTAAAAGAATTAAGAAGAAAGGTAAAAATAATAAGATTGAATTACTCTATTATCATTCCATTCTGATGAAGGCTAATAAACTGCAATTATTGCGTGCGCATTCCTTTTTTATCATTTACTTTCTTCGATTTCCCCAAATCAGAATGAGATCTATTTGGTTGAGAAAGAAACGAGATTGCTACGCTTCAAAACGACCGAGATGAAAACTTCATTTCATATCTGAATTTGAAAGCCAACAGTGAAATTAGCGTTAGTTGAACCTATAAACAGAATGTTCATTCATGTGGAAATGATTGATCGTTAATTTATCAAGACAATTAGAGGAAAGTTTTAATAAAGCCATTAAACATACATGTAATAAAGATAATTGAAATTTTATAATTGACGTACATAAGTAAACCATTATTCGCTTCCATTATTTTTACATTGGTTTTCTTTATACATCGGAACAATTTCCGTAAACATTTCGAACAATATACTGTTCATTCTCTGATTCTGAAACATTGCGCATGCGTCAAGAGACGTATATTGCATCAAAAAGGGGGGGGGTGAGAGGAAATATGAAAAGAGCAGATATTACATTTAGTAATTGGTTGAACTCGGATTATTCTGTTGAACTCAGATTTTTTCATTATTGACATTGATGAAAAAAGAAAAAGGAAATATGGTTTCATTCGAAATTTTACATTCCAAGCTGAGGAAATATATACACAAATGCTGGGATTAATTTAAATTTTTTCATTCTATAATGCACGTAAAAGGTTGAAGTTATTGTACGGCAGAAACCTAATTATGAACTTCTGCCTCCCCGCCTCCCACAAAAAACCCGCAGTGAAGTAGAGGGGGCGCTTAGTCCTTAAATAGGATTGCATGCCTGCAAATATTGTGAGGAAATAGTTTTTATTAATGGCAGAATAGACAAAATGTAATATTTCATTATGCTAAAGAAAAACAAATTTTTCAGAAATTGAATTTAGAGTCGGATTTTCTTTTAGAACAACTATCCCAAACATTCAGCCGAAAATTTGAAGTTACGCTTATCACAAAATTATAAAATGCAATTGCATATTGGGCCTCAGTTATCGGAACTTCATTTTATAGAAAATTGTGTATATGAATGGAAAAAGATATTTTCAGATGCACAACATAAGGGATAAAAAAAGGCTTTAATAATAAACAAAAATAATTATTCAGTTCAAAGTAATTCTTGTTTACTCATTACCCGAGGGTTAAAACCCAATTTGGTGAGAAAGGCAAAATATTAGTTCTTATTATTTCTTACTTTTTAATAATTAAACTAACTATATACACTGTTTTGTGATGAATACATTTATGAATTTGACATCATGTTTGAGCTTTATAAAATGTTATCAGTCCCTTGTTCTTGTTTACATGTCCCTGAATGTGACTTTCATTATTCTTTCAGCTCTTTAAACTTGCCTCTTTGTATTCAGATGATTCCTCTAAGGCACCATTTAAGATGATGCCTTATTTTGACGTTTTATTTATTTAAAAAAAATTTAGTATTAAAAATATCTGTAGAGTGGTAAGAAGATGTAGATTAATTCTTCAAGGAAATTCAACTTAAATCAATTCTATACATTTATTTTAGGAACAATAAACAAATACTTACATTGATTGAAAGTTATATGTCGAATTATTTTTTTGACTACAAAAGGGTTAAATGCGAATTTAATATTATAATGTTATACTTTTGATTAAGAGACAGTGCTGCATATTCAATTTTTTGTTACTAAAATTGAACCTCAAAACTCATTCATTTTTATCGTGCCTATTAAAAACAAATGCTATTCGATTCTGTTATTATTTCAAATAAAAATACAATTATTATTTTTGTTAAATGGAATTTTCGAAATCGCAATAAAAGATGTCTTATTTTCATCATTCGTATCTTAGCACACTTCTTATAAGCTTACCACAGAGAAATTTTTGTGATCTATGTTTTCTTTGTATGAAGTAGTTAAGTTTCTGTAGGCGATTGCATGTAATTTATTATGTCACTAATCAAGTGCTGTTTCATCGAATCACTAATCAAGTGCTGTCACATCCTTTTTTTATTTCAGGTGAAAAGTTTGCCAGTTTTTCGGGAAATGCAATTATAAACAGATATAAGCCATTCAAGTGTTTTTCCTTCATCTGCAAAGGATATCGGACAATGATTGGATAATATATTGCTAAAAGTAATGGATAGCAGTAAGTAGAAATTTCTCAATCTTTCCGTGCATGTATAAAATTTTTTGGGGGCGTTCATTTATAAAAAGATGGAATTTAATGCAAGACGATTCGAGCTACCGAATTAATTTTTTGAACTGATTACAGCCGCAGAACTAGCTCTCGTTTCCATGCAAGAAATTATTCTTAATTATTAGGGCATTGATACTCTTTTAAATAATTTCGGATTATTTATCTTTTGTTTAATATTTATCCTTTGTTTATAAGAGTTATTATAATGCTCTCAGATGATACTTTATGACTTAAAAGTTTTTCTCATATGTATTCCTGTCGAAGATGAATGAGTGAAATGCCAACCTGATCTATATCATCAAATCAACATTTTTTTTTAAATTTTATACATTTGATTGGATATTGAGATAAGTGCGTAAATGTGATTAATCTTTCAAGGTATTTTTTTATAAAATAGAAAATTTCTCTTGTTTTATAAGCATAATTTAAAAATAATTTCATATTGATTATTAATTACGACACAAAAGTTATTCTAATTAAGAATTTGAAACATTCATTTCTTAAATTTGCATTCTATTTTACTATATCTTTGTACACAGAAAGGATATTATTCCCAAAGATTTGCTTCTGGTAAAAGTTAAAATAATGATTAAAATATTATAAATGCCATTTAAAATGCTGTTTTGTTCAAAGCGAATATCTGCCTTTGTTTAGAACACAGTAGAAAACATTAGAGATTAAGACTATTGTTTGTACTTATAAAAACTGGAAAAACAGATACAATATAGATATATGAACTATGAGTTTATTTAACCCCTTAATTTGATTATATGTTTTATTGCATGTTTATTATTTCAATCCTTGTAAACTTTTTTTAAAAATTAATCTGCTTATTTTTTGTCTTTTAAACTGATTGTTATTTCGATGTATGTAATAGCAGACTCAAACATATAGTATTCTAGAATTTTCTACACCATTTAGACAGGTTGTGAGATGTGATGCTAAGAAGATACATTTCAAAAGTGACAATTTTTTTTGGCACAGTTTTATCAATATATATTAAATTGTAAATTGAATAAATATGACATTATAATTAACTGTTTCATTTTTCATCTCATCACCGTCGCGATATACAGTCAATAATAAATTTCAAAACGTTTATCTAAGAAGTTACTATTTTAATTCATAAATGGATAATAACAAAGTTTGGTTATGTTCGAATTTTTAAAATTTTTTTTTTATATTTTCTGTATTTTATTTTATGTTTAAAGAAAAGTAAATAAAATAATTTAATTATATTACACAATTGTTAATACAAAATTTCGAACAATTAGTAGCTTTTATAACAATTATTTTAAACCTGTATACAAGTTTTACAACCTAAAAAGGTTTACTTGTTTTCTTCAGGTTAAATAAATTTCATTTTTTCAAAAACATTTCGGCGAAATTGAGCGATTGCTAACTTAAAAACCTAGCTAAGTGCTCTAGTTATTTTCGGTGAATGATTACTAAAGTGAACTTCCCGTTAAAGTAAATAAAAGCTAACAGTAAAATGTTTCGTCAGTTTTTTCCATACATTAATTTCCAAACTTAAATAAGTCCACTATCCTATATGTACTTTCAAAAGTTGACAATTCTCTATGCACATGTTCATTAGTTTACTTTAAATGCATTGTTGCCTCTGTTTTAGAGAAAGATTGTTGTTCATCGAAACAATTGATTGAGGTCAATGTACGGTGGCAATTATTTGTGGAAGCACAAGATTCCTACTTCCAGTAATTGAAAGTCTGTTTGAACCTAATATGCAAGGCATATACTAATTTAATTAATGGAATTTGAAAGCAATTGCCTTACTCTGACAAAATGCCTGAAATCAATTTAAACTGTTGTCACAGCTGTTTGGAATTCAGCGCAAATGTAAAAAATTTCCTCAATTTTCCTTTTGTTCAGGAAGATGTTTATTCATCTTGCTACAGTTTTTCTTGCTGAAGATGGAACATACTCGGCAATATGTTAAATAAACATTAAGTAACTGAAATAATGAAACTGTCGAACTAAACTGCATTTCAAAATGGCCGATGATTGCAATTCATCACTTTGTAAAGGTGGTGAAAATTAAAATAGATTTTTTAACTGTGAAGGAAAAGAAAAACCTTTGATTATAATTGCAATTACATTTCAGGATGCAAAAAAAAAATGTATAATAGGGTTTTTATTAAATAGATGAAACAGATTTTTAATTTTTAAATATTTTTGATTTTTAACTCATTAGAATTTATTATTATAAGTATTATAAAACTTTGAAATCAATTTTCAAATTAAATACTAGATAAAGAAAACGCGCGTATCGGAAGTTAATTAATTTCTCGTTTAATTAAAACAATATTTATTTAATGTTATAATATTATTTTGTTTATAAAGAATGTATTTTCACAAAAATTGAAAAAATTTTAGTGCAAATTTAATTACAAATTCATTCAATCCAATATAACTCAATATATATCCAATATATTACATTCAAACTCTTTTATAATTATTTGGAACGTTTTCCCCATATACTGAAATATATGCCACCAAGACTTCAATTTCGTACCTTTTGTAGTTTCCTCCACAACTCATTAATAGGAGTAACAATTCTAATCACTTTCTCTATCAAACTCCTACAATGATTTTGATTATTCATGTGTAAAAATCTTTAAGTGTTTTCAGATTGTATCTTTCTTGTATAGGAATTCTTTTATGAAAGTAGTAAAAGCAAAAAATGCTAACACCTGGGAAGATTGAAACATAGCGGTGGTCTCTGATTAACTCATTTCTTACATGCTTTCTCTTTCGAGAATCTTCGGTTCGAATTCTGTTAAATTATTATGAAACGCAATGACATTATTCATTCAGAAAATTTTTATCCCCTTATAAATACAAAGCTGCTTTTAACACTAAAAACCTATATACAATACGCAACGTACTTGTTGCTTCAGCAAACAAGTTGACAGAAATGGTTTTGAATTACTTGTTCAAGCTTTCCCTCCTCTAAGTTCATCAAAATTGCGTATAGACAACTGCCAGTTAGTTTTATTGAAATTGAATCGCAAGAGGAATGTTAGAATAGCTATGACCATATAGCTGAATAAACTTGTAACTCGTAGTTAGTTATGAAGTCATCGCCTGACCTAAGTTGAAAAAATAACGTAATATAAAAGCTATCTCTTAAACATATTTACTAATTGCAAGGCTGAAAAAAATTCCTTTTGAGGTATATATCTCGTCATTCTTATTTACCATCTACTGGATGTGTTTTTTGCGCAGTAAGTGTGTCATTCGGTGTTTGGAAAAATACCAATTACTAGTTGCTATGGAAACCTTGATTTGTTTCTAGCAAACAACCATATTCTCTTCTAAAGAACTTTCTTAGCGCATTTATTTTTTCACGTTTTATAAAGAAACGTGATGCTTGTACAATAACAAAGTATGAAATAATTTTTACTGCTTTTAAAAAGAAACTGACTCATTGCAATTCTTTTCTTCTTTTTTATTTCTTACAAAAGAGTGTGTTAATTTCTATCGTAGATAGTTAATGTCCGGAAGCAACTTCATAAGAGGGGAGGGGGCAGAAATATATTGAAGTTGGAGTTATGCAATGAAAGTTTAAGATTAATGTTAAAAATGATTTGCTTATATTATTGTAATTCTACAGCAAAAGACAAATTCAAGATAAAATTAGCTACGATTTGTAAAAGTCCAGGAACATTTTAATGATAATTACCTTAGAAGTATAAAATGTGTTTTATTACTCTAGTTAGCTAATCAAGGTGACATTTTTTTCATTTGCTTCCACGTTATTTTGTTTATGAAATATTTACTTAAATATTATATTTGTATATAATATTTACTAACTTCAATATTTGACTCTAATCCGTAAAATTTTCAGTGTTTTTTTTTTATGTGTGTACGGTTATGATCTTTTCTGTGGTCACTAAATGCTATCTCCGAGAAATTAATTGGCATCTTACCATGGTTTTAAATTTTTGCACTCGGAAATATAACAAGATTTAGCAATGCAAGTAAGGATTCAATTTAGTGCAATGCATCTTATATATAATATAATTAGTTTGTTTTAATTTCTAAAATTCAATCTGAAATTTTTGCTAATATGTTTTTATCATCTTTATTCACCAGGAATATAAAAACTACGTACAGATTTGTAAGTCAGACTCGGTAGATCAAGTGCAAAGGTTTAATAATCGAGACTAATTTTCGCTGTTTACTTCAATTCCTTGTCAGTATTACACGTGTATTTTTGTAACACTAATTTCATGTAATCGCCTCCGAGCCCTATTTGTAGCTTGACTGAGAGATTCTGATTCGGCACCGCATACTCATTGAATGGAATTTCGACCAGGAATCATAATGACGCTCCCCAAGTATCCGAAACCACCGTACCCAACGATCTTTCCCAAAATAGCTGTGATGATTCAATTGGGAACATAATTTATCTCTTCGCATTCAAACAATTTGCTCATTGAATAACGGAATTTTTTTACTGAAATCTCAACATTAGCAGTTATTTTAAACTGCAAGAATCATTTTGTAATGCTTAAGTATATTATATAATCTATACTTATGTGAAATAAAATTAAAAAAAAAAGTACAAAAGAAAGTGTTATCTTATTAAGAGGTTGAATTCATCTGTACGTATGCCAAGAGATTAAATGTATTAAATCTTTTTTCAAATATTTCGATTTAAAAGTTTATTCTCTAATTGATTCTTAATTAAAATTACTTATTGTAGGTTTTTTATTCTAAGCAAATGGTAATAAAATTTTATAGTTTGTATTATCGATAACATCATTGATTTGCGTTTTAGCTACTTGATATAGTTCTCGCAACAAGAGGATATCAAGAAATAACTGTTCAGAACTAATGATGTATGATCATACTGTTTACAATATTTATATCAGCTCGGCACCTTGCATATTTATGCAATTATGCTTAAAATTTAAATATGTACCACCATCTAAAATCATTCAGTGCTATAGCCACAACGAGTTTGCTTAGACAAAATCTCCAACTACATTTGTTTGTAAAATTATCATTTAAATTATAAATTCTATTTGAATAATGAAGGAGAATATCCACATCTTTCTGGAACTCAAAGATAGAAAAAGGCTGCCTTATTCCTGAATGTTCTAAAACTGTTCACTGCCTTCCGCCTCCTTCAAGTACTTTTGATTTCTATGCTAGTTCCAGGATCCCTTAACATCTTCATCGGGAACGCTAATCATAGTGATATGTTAGCGGACAGAGCCTTAATGGTGATAAATTAAGAAATTTAAATATAAAAAGAACAGATTTAAAAAAATACGAATTAGGATAGAGTAATCACTCAAATAGCTGAGCGTTTACAATGCTTGTTGTACATTGAACAAATGATTAACCATCGTCCCGAAGAAAAAGAGGCAATAAATTGAACTTCGACGTGAATGTCTACGTAAGCCCCAATAACGTTATTCGGGCTTATTAGATACCTGAACTGTAAATTGTGCGAATATTACTAACTTGACGTTTGAAAGAAATCAAACAAATCCTTTATTGAGAATAAGGAACGGAGAACGTGGACCTAGCCGGCTATTTTTGCGTATAATTATAGCTACTTTATTTGGTACTTAATGTAACGAAGTTTATTTTAATGTATTTATATAAATGAAAATACCAATATTACATTTGTAATGCATTAATTGGATGATTATTAAACAAAAATGGAACTTGGAGAATGCTGCAAGTAATTTTTGAATTCAAACAAATATAAATCAAACGCAAATTAAACCTTTTAAGAAATTCAGAAACATTTTTACCACGCTACAGAACGTTCCAAAGATGTATCGTCCACAAAATTGTTCCATTTCACCCTCACTGACCACTGCAACACGCGTTTTCCCTCAATGACCGCTCAGTGAAAGGTGAAGTACAAAAGTTCAGGATGGATATACAATTATAACTATCTCTGCTTTCCGCCGAAACAGAAGTTCTGCGGCGGAAGTTTTTAGGGAGCATTGATTACCAGTTATGCATGAAGGCGCGAGAGGTCTCTGGCGTTGCAAGGCGTCCGTGCGGCTTTGTTTGCTTTTAGATTCTTGCTGTGCTACCTTTTGTGCGCCTTACGGACGCGAGACTGGACGTTTGCCCCGAAATTCATTAAGGGATTGTTCAGAACCACATTATAATTCTCACGTATATGAGAACAATCGACTCAGCTAAAAGGTTATCGCCAAAAAGTTTACAGGTTCCGTTTATTATTCTGTTAGAAAGTAATTTTTTCACGCTGTGGGGATTTTAATGACCAGTGAAGAATCTGACGCATAGGGGTGAATAGTTAGATAATGATATCTCGTATTGATCTCATCATTTTTTAAGTGTCCGATAAGATATCTTCGAGATGCTTTGTTTTCTGGTTCCGTGATCATTAGATATTTTTTTTTTTTTTTTTGCATTAGTCGATGTATGTGTTATATGTGTTAATCAACATTGCATTTTAGCTGTGGAAAATTTATATCTACGTCATTGGATTTTATCGTCCATAATTGACTATTGTACTCTACAAAGGTAAGCAAAGAATTTGACAGTTCAACTTTTGCTCATTTTAAAATTGAAAGAGCGTCGAACGTTGCAAGTTTGACCTTTGGTCAGGTACTGATAACGAAAATACTACCTCATTCTCCGAATGAGGTAGGCCTCAGAGGTTTGAACACTACTTCACTGATGTTCTCCATATGTGTGGACATTCTGCACTTTGTTTATCAAAGTCCTGTGCAAGTTGATATAGAACTTTGGTATGTGAAAGGTCGATTCAAATGTCTCATCATCTGACCGTGATTCAGTTGCGAGATTGCAAAATTATCAGTAATCTGCTCTCTCGTAGCTTTAAAAGTGGGGATTGATCTAACTTAAATCAGTTATCATGAATTAACAAAGCATTGCCCAAACATTATATCAGCATTGGATCCCTATATGTAAAACTTGCATAATCTCTAATATAATAATGATTCTCTATATAATTCTTGGTGGTGATTCTATATAAAGTGGTCAGTTTCACCGGTCTTCTGTTTAAGAGGATAAGTTAAATTCTCAACTGATTTACGCCCATTAATTAAGTTTAATTTTTTCATTTAAATTGAATTTCATGGGGTTTATTTCATGCTACGCAGAAATTATGTCTCTAATTTGAACACATTTTCCATGTAACAGGAACTTGAATCATTCTCTTTTCGATGCATTGTTAAACTTTTTTTCTGTTAAAAGAATGATTAGAAAATCTAGTAAAACTTTGTAATCTTATTTTTTATCTTGTTATTAGAAAAGAGAAACTAAAACTCTAATAAAAGTATTTCCTGCAATAAAAGTTGCGTATTTTGCGAATTTACAAACTGAAAAATTGACTTAAAATTAAAAGATAAAATTACCTATGGCTTATAAGGTGGAAAGATTACAACTTGTGCAATTGAAAAATTTTATGAAAAGTACGGTTATAAAAATGATATTTCCTTCTAGTAGCTATATTAGACATGCATCATTCATAATACTTATAACTACTGAAATCTCGAAAACTCGGACAAATTTGATTAAGTGTTAATTATAAATATTTCGGTGCTGTTGATTTAGTAGGAAATAGTTCTCCATATCCATAAATAGTCTATACTGAAAAGTGCAAATATGTGCTTTTCGCTCTGATACTATTGCAATAGCATTCAGAAGTTATGCAATAAGTTGTTACGACAATGTATGCTCAAGTCTAATTGGAATTCTAATTTTGCATATGTGCGAATTTTAGTCAGAAATAATAGCATGAGAAGTAATTGTTTAGATGAATATAATGAAATAAATGTGATCTACATGCTACTATTACTCCATACAAGAGAGTACATATTAAAGGGGCTATAAAAAACGGAGTTATTTTTATGATAGTGGCTTCATAAGATCTTCATTCTGATGACGCAATGCTTATTTTTTTCTCACCTATAATGGTTATCTGTATTTTCATTCTTTGTCTTATTGCTAGAATACATAACTTATTCTTGGATATTTTTTGCGAAATCTTTTGCTAACTTTTATAAAGTGAGTCAAGAGCTGTCTGGATCGTATTGAACTTTTCTAACGGATCTAGGTTTAAAATGTCGGCTTCCATATTTGAACAAAAATGTTCCGATTTATGTTTCACTCAACAAACATAGAATTTTAGCTCATATATCCATTAAATTTTATATAATCTTCAGTCACCAGATTGACTTTAGAAAACACAGATTTCGAATTGTGTTTTTTTTTAAAAATTATTTTTAAATCGATATTTAACGTAATTGTAATAACGGATTTTGCACCTTTTTTTTAGATCACGTGAGAGCAGTGGAATGCGGAATTCATTCTACGGAAATTAGAGCCATTTAAATAAAACAATTTTATCTTCAATATCTATTTTTAAATTAGGTTAAAATAACGACAAAATCATTTCGAAATCTTCTATTTTTTCCGATTTCAAACACTGATTTTACATTTAGTGCCTGGCAATTCCGCACCAGCGTATAATATGCGTTTATAGTTGATCAGTTTTGAAAAAATGAAAGAAAAAAAAATGGAGTTTCTCAAGAATGAGAAATATGAAATTTCTTTTTGGCTCAAATTTTTTAATGTCATTTTTAACGATTTATGCGTTTGTAAAAACTAGAAAAAACTTCTGTTTTTATTTAAAATGTTTAAAATATCATGAGTCACTATTATTTTATTATCAATTATAAAATATTGTACTCGCCAAAAATTCTACTAAAATTTTGATGATTCCACGTTTCAGATCTCTGAGTCATATAAAATCAATTTTGGATTTATGTCTATGTGTCCATCGTCTGATAATACAATAACTTTATAAAAATTAATTTCCTATTTTTTTTTCTTCGACTGGTTTGTCTTCTATTATTTTTTGATTTCATAATGTGATGATTTTTTCGGCAATAATTTTGGAAATGCTATTATTAATCTTGAAATATTATTATTATAAATAATAATTATAATATTACTATTATAAATATTATACAAAGAGATGAAATTTTATATGGTCTAAAATAGCTGTCTGTTTAATGATAAAATGTTTCCTTGCTCTTTTTTTTCATTCCCTCCCATAATTTATTAAAATAATTTTCATTGTAGTCATAACTAGCTATGGAATTTATGTATGCTTGGCCTTCTTCATTTTCTCTTTTAATGTTTCTACTAAATGGAGTAGCCATGTTTAGCAAAATGGTTTAAAATAACTTATGATGCACACAATATCAAGTTCTTAAGGTTACAGTAGTTTTTTTTTATGTAGATTTGAAAGTAAAAAGTATAGCTCTATTAAAATTTTTATAAAATTTCTTCTAAAATATGATATTGAAATTTTATATCAGATATGTATCCTTCGAAAAAACGCTCATATTTCTGTAAACTGAGCTAATATTAATAAATTATGAAACAGTAAAAAAAGACTAAGACCGACCAACTTTAAAGAAATTCGTTGAAAATAAGTTTTTAAAACAATTCCAATTAATCTCCAGATGAAGTTGCCTGGCCCTTCTTCATTTTCTCTTTTAATGTTTCAAACTTTCTGATTCGATGGCCGTTTATTTATTTTCATTTTGAGATGGAGTGCGGTAGGAGTGGTAACAGAGTGGAGATCCACTCGAGTGTGGAACTC
>JAPMOR010052805.1:0-20718 GCA_026543865.1 Argiope aurantia | reverse complement strand
AAGCATCACGATATCTTTTTTTCTTTCTTATATGTAAAATAATGGTTCTCAGATTTTTACATTTATTTTAGAATTATGTCTGTGTGACTATATGTTTGGAATAAAAATTGATGAACGGTGAAATTTGATATGTCATCTTAGCAAGAATTCTGCAGATTTTGATCAAACTTTGGATAAAATCATATTTGGATGAAATCATTCGAAGGGGAATCTGTCTGTATGCTTGGGAATACAATAACACAAAAATACATAGAGTCATACGGTTAAAATCTGGTAGATTGATTTATCATCAGAATAGACAAATATTAAATTATTGATCAAATCCATCAAAAGATGGAACATTTGTTGGTTCTATATATTAATCTACATGAAAATACAACAAATTTAAAATACAACGAATTATAAATATAATATTTGGTATGCGGTCTTAGGGTCAAAATTATAGAATTTTGACCTTTTAATATTGAATATTAGGGGGGAAAGAGAAGGGATAAAAAGGCATATTCTTCATTATAGTACAAAGCAAAAAATGCGTCATATTGAGTCACTCGTACAGGTCAGATAGTGAGAACACGCCTGCTTGAAGACTCATGTGATTTCCAAAGGTTTACCATCTATATTTAACACTGCCTGAAAACTGCTATACGTATAGATGATGTAGAGAACAACAAATAGAGAATAGAAAAGAAGGTGCTTAAGTATATGAGAAATTCGAGTGTAGTACATTCCTTCTTGGCCGGGATGGCCTGGTTGGTAGGGCGTTGGATTCGCGTCCCTTGGGTTGCGAGTTCGAACCCCGCCGTGTGTGTGATAGCCGGCGTACGTATAAATCTGTCACGGTCACAAAGTTCTCCATGTCCAGAGTAATACCTCTGAGGGTACTGAATCAGGGGTGATCGTTCTCTGATTGAGGTCTGAATTACAATCTGTGAATGAAATACACGAATGAAGTCCGCCCCGTAAAATTGGTTGTGTCGCGGGTGCAGCTAAGTCGTACTCTTGGTCTTAGATGGCGCTACTGAAAAACAAGAGACACGCACCCTTGGCTTAAAATCACTTACTTCTAAAGTCAGTGGGCTTGTCCATGACAAGGGCTATTAGACACAACAACAACAATCCCTCTTGTCGAAACAAAGATTGAAATTCTGCTATGCAGTCAAGTGACCAACATTGCGCTTCACTCATTATGTATAAGTTTCAAAAATTATTTAATATATCTTATAATAGCATAATTGATTTTTCGTTTTAGCATGGTTAAATATAACCATTGCAAAAAGAAATTTATTCATTTTGCAAAGAGTTGCCTCAATTGACCACTGTGAATTTATTCTATGCTTCCTTTCAAAAGCTTTAATATGCCCTAAAACAGTTTCTCTAATACAAGATCATTTAAAAATTGCAAATCATTTAACAATTCGACATTTTCGACAAAACTCGTTTTTCATTTTTTTTCTAAAATGAGTTGAAGAGATACTCAGATACTTAGGTATAAAAAAATCTAATTAATATGGGGGAAGTTAACTGTTATTTGATTTTTAATTAGCGAATGACAATTTTTTTCAAAGGTGAAGATTTCAACAATCCACTCGAGTTTTCTTTTTCTTTACGTCTCAGAAAAGAAAAGAGGAAATATTGGGACAATGATTTAAAGCAAAGTATCTTGTTGCTGTGGAATAACTGGAAATAATGAATGAATCAGGGATTCAATTAATCTGGTTTCAAAGTTTCTTATGACAGATATTAACATTTTTCCAACATTTTTATTACCGCATGTGAAAGCCAAGAATATCGAATAATTTTCAATAAAATTTGTTATTGTTTGACATTTATCGATACGTGATCTTTTCTTTAATTTTCGCCTCACTATTAAATTTGAAAAATAAGACTAAATATTTTAATTTAAATCTGCTCAGATTTTATTTTCTTCGTGTTAAGTTCATTAATAAAGAAAGCAAAGGATCAAAATTAAAAAAATATATATATGAAAATTTAAAACAGTTAAAACAAGCCGATAAGCGATTCAACTAAGTCATTTTACTTATGTGCTGTAATGTACGTTACTTATGTGCTGTTATGTACCTAGTTTCAAATAGGTGTTACATTTTGGATAATAGGCAGATGATGAGGACAATATCTGAGCCGGTAGTCTTTTTCCAAGTTTTCCTGCTATAAAGCGGAAAGATGTTTGATACTCGATATCAGATTTAACTTGCACTAAGATCCTTAGCATTATTAGTCTTTGATGAGAAATAATTTCTAAAATGGAAGTTTTCCGTTCGACATTACCAGTATTTGACAATATTTGACAATTCCTAGGAACAAGAATGGGCTGTATTAATATATAATACATAACGGTAACGATGTTTTATCCCGGAATGAATACTATCAACTTTTTCTAAAAGACAAATCTTTATGATCAAAATTTGAAAAATTACTAAAAAAAATGATGATTAATCCAACGTTCCTATGTGTTTAAAAGTAATTGTTCTAATATGGATGTATTTACAAAATATGCACAAATTCTACTTTTGTTCGAAGCATAATAATATCATTTTCATTTCATTGGAAGTGAATAAAAAGCATAGTACATACAGCATTATAGTATACATAACCTATACATACAGTATACGTTACATACAGTACACAGTTAACGTATACATATACAGTTCATACAAAATAAGTTAAAAACCATAGGAAATGTCATTTAAGAATTTTTAAAATTTGTCCCATGTACCGATTTATAAATAATGTTTAAATTGGAATTTGTCTAATATAAATAAAATAATAAAATTTTTTTACACACGGGCATGACATTAACACATGGTAACAGACATAAACCGAGTTTCATGCGGAAAAGCAAATAAAAATGCAAATGATTCCTATATTTTGGATCCGTATATGAATCACATAAAAATGTAACAATTAAATTCTTTCTTACTTGATATGGAAAAGTTATTGATCAGATCATTTAACCAAATTTTTTAGATTCTCAAAAAATTCTATTAAAATTCCCTTGTATACGACTGAACCTTCTCACAAATGATGCGGAGTAATTCAGGATCAAATCTTCGAAAATTTTCCATCTGTTAACTTTTAGCTTTCGGAACAAATCTGAAACCGTCATCGTTTTCTAGATGATAACAATTTAATTTAAAACCATCTGTGTTGTGTCCGTTACGATTATTAGCGAAAACCGTCAAATTAAAATCAGTTTCCCTTAAAATTTGGCAACAATCACAGCACAACGTGGTTTGAGATTAACGGTCTTAATTTCAATTTTCCAACTGAGCACAGCCAACAATTTCCGTATGCTTAGGGAATCGTCTATATTTGCGTAAAATGTTCAATTCTTGCCTACTTTTAACATTTTCCGAATCGGTAAATTCTTACAAATAATCTAAAATATCAAAAACTGCTCTTTTTAGGAATAAATTGAACATATAAGTTTCTCTTTTAATTATATAAAATTTAAAATATATCGACGTAATTCGACGTAATCATTAATATAGATGAAAATTTTTTGGAATTATATGGAAATAATCTTAATATCTATTAGCCATATTCCAATGGTTAAAATGCTAAAATAAAAATATAATGAAGAGAAAGTATATTTATAGCTAAAAAGTAATTAACTGAAGAAGTTTTTAATGAAAATACATTCTTTTATTTAACATTTTTATCTTACAAAATTTGATTTACACTTGCCTCTGAAATTTCGTGTAGTTGTGTATTCCCGAAGATAATAAAATATTTTAATAGATTTAGAACCCAATAATCATTAATCAATTTTTAAAGTCAGATTTTGTTTCTGCATGAGTAAGTGATATCTAGACCGAATTTGAGAAAAGATATTCGATTAAAAATTATATCAAACTAATAAAAAAGATTTATGAAATATATTACATATTTAAAAATAGAATAATCTTTACTTATTATACAGAAGAATGTATGTGGTGACTTCCCATAGGACAAACTGTTTCATCTGAAAAAAGTTCAGGGATATATTTTAAAAGGTGGGAATTTTCGCTTCGGGGCGATTTAAAAAATTCAATTAGTATTTTAATTAATAAAAAATTAAGAAAGATCCATACAATTTTTTCACGATAACTCCCGAAAATATTATTCCAAAAACAATTTTTACACTATTCTAAAATTAAAATTTGTTCAATAATATTAATCTAATTGCAATACAATTTTTCTTAATTTTAGCAATTTTTAAAAATATTTTTTTTGCATAATTTTTTATAATAAATGGCATCCTTGCAATGAAATTGTAATAATTTTTATTGGATCTACAAATATTCAATCGCGTAATTTTTTTCACTTTTTAAAAGCAAAGGAAAAATAATTCTGTATGTAACCATATATTTCTGACGGAAACAAATTCTTCATTTTGCATGCTGATAAAGACGCAATAAATTAAAAAAAATTGATTTATTAACAACTTTTATGAAAGTAGGCATCATTTTTAATATCAGTAATAAAAGTGATCAACTTTTGAAAAACCGTTTAATAAAATATTTTGTTAAGCATGATACTCTTAATACTTACCATCAGGAAAAGAGAAAGAAAAATGGAAAAAAAGGAATTAAAATATCTTTCTTTCTTTTTTTTTTAAAAAAAAGTTAATTATGGTTTAAAGAAGATAAATAACAGGTGATTGATTTTAAAATCTCAATTAAGTTTTGGCAAAGCCATAACTTCTTTAGATATCATGGCTATGAAAAAATTCTAATTGAGTATTCTTAAGATTTGAATACTATACATTTGAATTAATTTCGCATCATTATGATTTATATTTATTGAGTAATTTGCATAGAAATGTAAATAAGCACAAATTATATTAATCTTACCCGAGGACTGCTTTTTGGAAATTCGCACTTTTAACTTCAAATGTTGGAAACAATTCATTTATTCAATGCTTTAGTAGTTAATATTTTGAATATAAGGAAAGTGCATTTTATAAGAGGATTAATGTATGGTATGTTTTTATGGAAGCAAGAAATTAAAGAATTTTTTCATTCATTTTCTTCCTAAAAAAAGCGTAGATGTATTCTTCTTTTTGATATTTTTAACGTTATGTTATCACTTTTATTATATGGTCATGACTGATAATGGCAATAAGCATCGATTAAAGTCCCCTGAAAAGTATCCAAAATTAGCTACTCCATTAATGTTTTGTTTTTCTTGCGTTTGATATTTTGAGTAAATAAATCCGAAACATATTACCTTATTTATTTTAAAAAAGAGAGAGAAAAAAAATCTCCCTTACACTCTTCATGATTTATTTGCCGATTTAATTACGCTTTAACATAGATGCTTTAGTTTTCAAGGTCTTTCTTCTAAGCGATACAGATTCTGTATCAAATGATTTATTTACTATTCCCTTACAAGTTTATAATTGTTTCACCAACCAATACCTATTAATACGTCATGCTCGATGGAATAATCTACGAAAGTTCTAATAACCCTATTGATAGTTTTACATATTTCAATTCCTCACTGGATTCATGATGGACCTATTTATTGGTAATTCCGAATGACAAAAATGGATGTACTCGCACAGTTTGAGGGTACCATTAATCTTATCTTATAATAGCTTCAAAGCAAAATGAAAGACATGAGAATAACGTCGCATACATACATAATTGCTCTTATGTGCCCATTCCCATTCTTCAATGTGTATATGTATACCTAATTTGGCAGATATAATGATCTATCTTGCAGAGCACACACACACGCACACTTCGACATTCGACTTGGAGTAAAGCATTATAATTAATTATCAATATGCTTAAACTAACTAAGTGTATACGAGCACTTAAACACATGGATCGCTTTGAAGGGCCATTAACCTGAAATATCATTAAAAAAATTATAAAATGGAGTAAATTCCCTTTCTGCGAAAAACGTCTTCCACTTAAATTTAATTCTTATTTGAGAAAAGTTTAGTGTCTCTAAAAGAATGATTTGAGTTCATGAAACAATGTTCAATAATATAATATGCACAATTCCGTACCGTATGTGAATTGTATGACTTCGTTATTCATCTTTTTAAGGGAAAGAGACATGACAACACATCAAAACAATAAAAAAAATGCTTTGCGATTAAATAACGCTCAAAGTAATATTTGTTATGCCATTATACTTTCATAAAAATATACTTGGTTAAGTTTAAATATATCATTTCCATTTGCTGGTAATGACGGCATCATAGGCAGCATCCCCTCAACAAACTTCCACTCCACATCAGCAAAAGGCTTTTGGCCTCAATAGATTTGGCGCTCCATAGACTCATATGCACTGAAGTTTTTCCCTTGGAATAGGGACTTATACTATCGATTTTTTAATCGGCAAGTCGCGAAACTACCTCAAAGCTAAGACTCCGCCATGTAGATGCCAGTTGATATGTCTAATTATACATGTCAAATGATGTTACTCCATTCTCATTCATGCCATTTTCGGGGATAAAAAAACCAAATTAGTATTTTCTTCGATAACGTAACATAAAGCACAATGTTTCAATAAATAAATAAGTGTTTCAAGCTGCTGACGCATTTTAGATGTCTAATGTTCCTTCATTGGTGTTGAGCTTGTTGAAAAATTGAGCAAATAGCGTCTCTGCGCTTGTGAAAAATACTTTCGAGGAAAGAACTTGCCCCAAAGTGAACCTTTTCTTTTGATAAGGCTTTGCATTCTATCTCAAAAAATGATTCCCAGAATGCGAATAAATTCGTCGAAAGACGATCTTCAGAGAATTGAAGAAAAATATCAAAGTTTCACAAAGAAGATCCCGGATAAATTCAAAGCGTACATTCTGGGAAAAACAGTATTCTTTTACCAAGAAGTGAGAGCGTTTCTTTTTTATAAGGAAATAATATGTATGACTGGATGACTGACAATTTTTTTCCTTTTATTTTCGACAATAGTATGGTTTGTTTTCTGAAATTTTTTTTAAAATTTTATGTTGAATAAACTTTTGGAAAGAATTTACATAATATATAGACGCGAAAAGTAAGATAATATTAAAGCTATTAACATAATAGTCACATTATTTATTATTAGCATAATAGTCGCATCTTATCAAATCAAATCTTATTCATTAATTGTAAGTTTGTATTTAATTTAAGATTTCAGTGTTATAATTACAAATAAAAATTTATAAAAGAAATTTTAAAAAGTTAAAATATATACTTTTATTAGCTTATTAAAAGCAAACATCATCTTTATATAAATTATTTTCCAAGTATCTCCAAATGTTAAAATATACTCTTCTTCAATTCTGCTATATATTTTATTCAAATTCACTTCCATTCCAAAAATCTTGTACTGGATCAAATCTTACTAAAATTGTTTTATTAACTAAGATTTAAAAATAGTCAAACAATGTATTTTCATTGAGAACATGCATGGCATTTCTAATCTCTAATACATTAGGAAGCAAATGAAGTTTAGTTTAGTTATATTAACGTCCCGTTTTGAAGCAACACTAGGGCTATTTTGGGACGGACCTCGTAATTTTGAACCGCGGTCAGATGACGAGGACGACACCTGAGCTGGCACCCCCTCTCCACACCACACCACACCAGCGGGAGAGGGAGGAAGCAAATGAAAGATCAGTTACAGAATTATCTCTTTACAGAAACGAAATGAGTCAAGTTAAATGAAAGTGCATAAATAATTTTGGCCATTCAGAGTTTTTACTTTGATTTTAATTGTTAATGGGTTGAAGATATGTATAGAATAATATGTTATGAAATCCTAAATGAACAGTTACAAATCTTGTGTCAAGCATGGCAGTCCAGTTAAGGGATTAAAGTTTCGGATTCAAGTTCATGTGATCTAGGTTCAAAATTTATTTCATCAAATATCTATATAATCTATATATTTAAGACTGAATGCCCTACTTCTGTTAAGATTAGTGGAGGGGTTGACTGTTAGAGCATTGTCTTTAGTTCTTTATATTTTAAAATTAATCCTAAAATTACCCTGGGTCATAATAAAAAATCTGACTTTAGATTCTTATTAAATGATGTTTTCCTACGTCTAAACTACATGTTAAATGTAGTATCATAATATTTTATTCAATTATTGCAACTTCAACTATAATGTAAAATCTAAACCGAGAAAGCAGCTAATATTGTTCGAATTGAATAAAGAAAATATGAGAAATAAAAACGCCTTTTAAATTAATTTTAAAGACTAATGCTTAAAAAAATTCATTTAAGCAAAAGTGATGTAATTTAAATTATAAAAATATGTCATTCATATTTAGTATATTCCTATTTTTTAGAAAAAACATGATTACAACATTTCTATCATATTTTGATACTCAAAATGTTTCCATAAGCGAATTTTATATTGACTGGAGAAAAAAATTTTGAAATAAAAAGGGTAAAAATTTTCAGCTGAATAGATTTGAAAGGCACGCCAAATTTTAAATATACATGATAAGTTTAAATTATATATATATTATTTACATTATGTTAGTCTTTGTTTCGTATTAATAAGACTTATACTAAGGATTTTTGATATGAAGGATTACATTGAATAGAAATGCAGTTTATATTTAAAATAATTATTTACATAGTTACTGTATTTAAGATCAGTATTAATATAAGGATTACGAGTACAGAGAAAAATTATTTATTTCAAACATTACTTAAAATGTATTGATTAAAGTAAAATTATATTTATTTCAGCGTTACACTTTTATTTAATGCTTATTGTGGTTGTAGCTAAAATTAATGATTCATTGCATGTTTTCAAATAAACAGAAAATAATTTTCTATCTTTATGTTGATTATTAAATCAAAGAATTTCAATTTGAAATTTTTTCATCTTATTTTTTAATTATTTGCAATTAATTGTTGGTAAGTTACGAAATAATTAATTGAATTTTTAAATTCAGAAGTATGCTTTTATAAAACAGATTTTTGTCAAAATAAATATTTTTCTAAGAAACTAATAGATAATATACAAACATAAAAAGAAATATGTTTATTATGATTTTTTGCAAATATTAATCGTTTAAAACAGATTTATTTAACTTCGTTTAATATGAAATTAAATTAAATAAACAACATGAAGCATATAATTGTTTTTTTCTTTCCAAAATATTTTTAATTTAAAAAATAACCAAAGAAGGTACACGAAATAAGTATTTTGAGACAAATTTATAAAAATGCTTCAAAAGCCTGATTATTAATTATTCAGATGGGCTTTTCAAGACTTATTTAGCACTTGGATTGAAAACAAAAGAAACTTACGCATTTATGTATTAATGAATGGATAAAGTGTCAAAGCAAACGTAAATAAGAAACTCTTTAATAAGTAAACAAAATATTGATAGAGGTTATAAACAACAGCATAATTACTCTTTTCCCCAACAATATTTCAAAATTTATTTACCAGTTCTCTATCTCAAAAGCTAATAGATTGATTATGTTGTGTGTCAAGGTGGGTAACCCTTAGTTGAATCATTATTATTAAATTGTTCATTTAAGTTATTTTAACAAATAATTAAATATTACTGAAACAAATTTTGAGAGTCTGATTTTTTTTAAACTCTTGAGAATCATCATTTATCATCCAGTGTTTATGATTTAATTTCGGTAAAATTCGGTTAAGAAATTTGGTATTATGAGGTATTGAAAATATTGCATGATACGATAGAAATAAAATTTTGAAGCCTAAACATTATTTATTTCTGGTTCAAAGCTGAAAACCACTATATTGTTTGGAATATTAAATAAACTTCACTTTCTTTTTCACGAAGAATTACTTCCAATGCGAGATTAATTTTGGAAAATTTCAATGTTAAATTTTTTCTGCAATATTTTGCAACAAGGCTTCAATTTCAAAGTTTAAATCTTGATCTAATTCGAGAATTTGAAGTTTAAACTTTTTTCTTGTTAAGGTTAATATTTTGATTATCATTAAAAAAATAAGTTAGGGTTATACAAGCATCTAGCTTTATTTTACACATTCAAGTTAGTAAATTATAATTTTAAAGTAAGATTAAGAGAAAAAAATAGCTCTCACGAATTTATTTTTTTGTTATTTTTTTTCTTGATGTGATAACTTTTTTAGTGATAGATTTATTTTCCTCTCATTTTTCCGCTATAATTAAAAACTCTTATAAACTTTTTTCCATTTTACTTATTTTATTGCTTTTGATGATTTTCATTGATCACAAAATGACTTTTTTCGATATAATTTATTATATTCTGAAATTTAAAAAAACATCATTGGCAATAATTTCTCTAATTTTGTATGTTTATTGATCATAAATTTAATTTCATTACTATAAATTCCTATATCTTGAATTCTATGTAAAAAAATCTCCTAAAAAAGAATTTTTGCTAAAAATATAAATTTGATTTTTGTGATTGGATAGAGCAGTTTTATCTTCTAAAGAAATCTGGGAAAATTTTAAACAGTATTATTGAAATTCCAAATAATGATAAATTGTTTTTTGATTTTCTAACGCATTTCTAAAATTTGGCAAATGTTTTGTTTAGATTTTTTTTACCTAATAAAGATAATAGCCCATTACGCACTGTTTATAGTAGAAAAAAAATAGAATGCAATATTTCAGATCTACAGTTTTGCTATAAATAGCTTTTGTAAAATTTCATTCATTTATCTTTTTGATTTTCCGAATAATCTCTAATTACATGAGATCCTTCTAGCCGATGGATTTTATTCAAATATTTGATACTATACGGATATTTAATTCTGTTGTATCAGGTTGAATATCGGGTTCATAGTGCCAAAAAAGAAAAAAAAAAAACGTAAGTAAAAATTATATTTAACAAACTAACATCACTTCGTATCGTCAACAAATGCGAAATCTCCAATGTCAAAAAAAAAAAATAAATAAAAAAATGATGAATTGTAAAAAAAAATAAACACGGAAAAAAAAGAATTATCAAGTAAATATGAAAAATAAGTAAATAATAAAGTTATTAAATAATAAATGTTTAGCAAGAAATAAATAAGTTTTTCATAATAAATATTTAATCTAGATTTTTTTTTCAAATTATAGAAATGAAAAATTATTGCGGTTTCAATGATAGTTTTTATCTCTGTTGCAATTTGTTATTAGTGACTTGCCATCCGTTATCTATTACTGATTTACAGAAAAACTAAATTTTTGGTATTGGATCTTTTGCATGCGATGGTATCAAATTTCATTAATCCAGCTTATTCTGTTTATCATTTCTTCATATTCACTAATACACAAAAGCAAATGTAAAAAAAATGAATAGAGCTTTAAAAATTTTTTAATAAGTGAAATTTATCTATATAAAGAAGCTGATTTTTTTCCAGTATTACAAAATGTTTTCTTGATATATTTTATGTATGAGAAGATGCATAAATGAAAATGTATTTCCAAAAAAAGAACGTTACTGATAAAAGTGCTTAATATTTGATAAAAAAATGATTTCTTTTAAATCCTGGGAATAAATTGATATTTGTCACACTAAAGGAAGTCAACACTTGATTGTCAAGTGCGAAATTAAATACAGTTAGTTCTATATACTCAAAATTTCAGGAACTACTCCACCTGATCTTATCTCATTGTTGACACTCTTCAGATAAAAAGAGGGAAAATGGGAATCGAATTTTAATTTACGCCCACAAAGAGGAGAGAAATCATTTGCTTTGATCTCCAAAGACTTATCCCAGATCATGAAATGAAGAGATAAATTTATTGTCATTTGTCATTTGTATATAGCCATATTTCATTTAAGGATCGAAATAAATTAATTAATAGTCTTATCTTGATGGCCATAGAGTACATTTAGAACCTATAAGAAATCAGATTATATTTGCTATATTTGGACATTAGAATAAATCGAGTAATTTCTTTTATTCTATTTATTCTACTTAATTGCGGGCAGTGGTAGCCTGGTGGTAAGGTCTCGGCCTCAGAACCGAAGGGCATCAGGTTCGAGACCCGATTCCACCGAAGAATAGTCGTGTAAGGGGGTCTGTTGCACGTTAAATGCGTCATGACCAAACGTCCTCCCGCTGGTGTGGTGTGGAGAGGGGGGGGGTGTGCCAGCTCAGGTGTCGTCCTCGTCCTCTAACCGCGGTTTAAAATTACGAAGTCCGTCCCAAAATAGCCCTAGTGTTGCTTCAAACGGGACGTTAATATAACCAATATATATATATATTTAATTGCTTTTTTTAAAAAAATTAATGGTAATAAACTACTTGTACGTCGTTAAAATATATGTGAAATTTAATTTGGTTATTTTGTTTGATGATTTTTTTAATGTTTTTCTTTGTAAGATTTTAATGATTTCTTTGTAAGATCTATAATACGTTTATTAGCATTATAATACGTTTATTAGCAGAGCATTCTTGATATAATTGCTATGTTTGATTTAATATTTATTTTTAGTTTTATTATTTAGTTTTAAAATTTAATTTCTCTGAATAAATAAGTTTACATTTTTTAATGATCAAAGTTTCAAATTAAGGATAACATAATTATATAGGAAACATAATTTAGTCTGATCGATCCTTCCATTATTTTAACCTGTTCGAGGGTTTGTACACCTTCGTGGAGAGGCACCTTGGAAGTTGGAGATTGTGCGAGGTGAACATAGGAGGTGTGCACAATCGGAACTATAATACGTTTATTATATCTCTTGTTTTAATTTTCATATACCACGAATTAATTCAAAACATGGACATTTCCTTCATGGCAACCTTGTGTTGTTTTCATATTTTTTTCTCCGGAAATATTTTTAAATTATCTCCAAAATTAAACGTGTACAGATTTCTTAATTTATATCTCTCAAACATGATTTAACTTCCTAAAATAACGAAACGAAATTTAGAGCAAAATAGTGAATATTACTTTTAAAAAATTTAGAAATATCAGAATAATCACTTGTTAAGCAATATCAATGTCATGCTAATATCTTTATCATTTGTTCAATCCGGAAGTTAAGAACCTTGAGTTCAAGAACTCCACATCCCTTGAATCGGCAAGTTCAGGATTTTAATTACGAATCTTGAAATTTGGGATTCTGGAGCAATGAATCCAAGAAAAGTTAAAGTTATGAATAAAGTTTAAAGTTATAAAATTTAAATTTCTGAATTATAGAGCATTTAACTTAGAAATCCCGAGTTTTGAATCCTGAAATTTCGTATTTTAAAAATTATGCGCCTTGAAGTTCCGGATTTACAAAATAAATAATTTGAACTTCTGGTTTGATGCAAATCATAATCAATAATGATCGATATTTACATATATTCGTCTCGATTATACTCTATTTTTAATTTTTCTGTTTTATGTAAATTTTGTCTCCCATTGATTAAACGCTGATCTTTTAGACTAAGCATCTAGGCTTATAAATTTACAAGGAATTAAAGTGAACAAAATATATGCATTAAAAACACTTCTCCTAAATTTCCTTTCATTCTTAATTTAGAAAACATTTTAATTTTGAAATTGTACACACACCTAATAATTTCTATTTTATTCATGTAGGAAATCTCTACTTTTGCAAACTTGAATCAAAAATCTGATTTCTGAAAGTTTATTGACGGTTTATTGTAATAATTTGGATGAAACTTCCTGAATTGTCTTTTACGAGTTTCAGTTCTCTTGACAATTGATTGAAGCTTATTGATAAAAGGGACCATTAATATGAAATATTCCTCCGAACTAAGGTAAACAGTTTAAGATAGACTGTCAAATTAGAAGAAAAATGCTGGAATTGGAACACAGAAGCATGGACAACACTATATTTATCTTGGAATTAAATAAACTTCGTGCTTTATGAGTGATAGAATATGAATTGAAAACGAAGCATACATTCATTCCATAGTAATTTTAGAATCCATGGTAATGTATGTATAATACGTGAATTTTTGCTAATGCTCATTCAGAATAAACTCATACTAAATAATATTCGTAAATTCGAGCATACATCCATAAAAAATTTCCATAGAATCTTGGAATTTATGGTAATATATGTATAATATGTGAATTTTTGTAAATACTCACTTTAGCACGAATTACATGAATAAAATCATATTGAGTCTTAATATTCCTATATGCATTAACATGTTTGTTCTATTATGAATATTGATATTGTATACATTAATATAGTAATATATATATTGACATAGATTTTAGGATATCCATTTTAAATGAATTAAGACAAGGATGATTCAGTATTCAAAATTTCTTAAGCTAAATTTGATTGTAAATTTTTTTCACTATTTCAAAGTAGTGAAGTTTCGGACTCCGAAGTACGCAACCCTGAGAATTTCTTTTATATCCCACTAATCATATATTTAAAATAAGAAATAACTATAGAATGAAAATTAAGTATTCTTTGAAAATTTCAGAAACTACCTGTCAGTTATGAATTGGTTTCATGATTTTCAAACATTATCGGATGACGAGGATCTCACACACAGGAACCAAGTCTTCGAAATTCTTACAACTAACATTTGATCCACAGTGAAGTCATTAATATACACTAGACTTGTAATAATATAATTAACGCTTATTGATTGAAACTTGCTATAATTCGAACCGAAATATTGCACCTAGATATCATTAGTTATCTTCTAATTGCTTGGTTTAATGTTTAATATATTTTTTTTATCTCAGGTAATTTGCTTTTATTAATAAGAATGTTATTAATAAAAGCAAATATTAAATAATTTTTCCGTTGCCAATTCGAAAATTACATTTTTGTAAACTATGTTTGACTTTCAAATTCTCATTTACAGCTTTTTATTCCCTTATCATAATTTTTCATACATTTAGTTACAAATAGCATCATAATCAGTTTTATTGTTATAGTGAATCAATATTAAATGCTCGTAGAGCAGTATTCACACGAAAAAAATATTTATTAATAATTATTAAAGAATATTTATTAATTTTTATAACAATAAATTGTTATAAAAATTATAGACAATCAATCTTAAATGCTTGTTGAGCATTATTAACACGATGCATCAGCAAATAACAAATTAATGAATGAAAAACTATTTATTAATTCTTATAACAATTAATTGTATGTTATGAGAAATAATTCAATAATTTCCCGATGGGTTTTTCTAGTATGTATTATTATAATTCTTAAGTAATATACATTATGTTTGAAAGTAATTAGACACATGAATTGATAATTTTAGTTTATAGAGCATTTTTATTTTTCAAATAAGTTTCAACAAATATATAATAAGAATTCTATTTGTTTTTTAAATACAAAATTTTCAAATCTTCTTTTTAAAAAATTGTATTTTGTTTTGGATATGATTTTTGGGGTATATTTATTGAAAATACATTTCCTTGACAATGTTTTCAAAATCAACTTTAAAACTTAATTGTTTTAAAGTTGATTTTGGAACAAAACTGGGAAAAAATTAAGTATTAAAAAGTCAGAAATGTAATCAATCATCATTTCTTTAAAGATTTACTCTACATAAAAATAGCAAAATCTCAGCTTAAAACCTTTATTTATAAGACTTTTTATTTTAAATCAAAGTAAATTTATGCATAATTTTTTCAAACGGCGCCATTGATGTTATTGTTTAAATTATTCAAAAATATTTATAGTTATGTATTATAAATATATAGTTTTAACTTAAATACATTTCTAGATATAAACCATTCAAAAATATTTAGAAAATATATATTTCTATTTATAGCATAAAGACTGATGTATGTTAAAAATGATTTTAAAAGATTATGCAGTGATGTTAAAAAGATGTAAAAGATAATACTTCCATATTATTATTGTATAATAGATGCGTAAATCGATTATAAAGAACTGAAAACATAAAAATTACATTTCCTTAAAGAAATTAAAGTTCTCAGAAGTTTATAAAAAATTAAAGAAATTAAAATTTGCTAACTGAAAAAGTTTATGATACACAGAAAACTTAATACCAGTCTGCAAATTTTTGTTCGAATTCGAAGCATTTTTAAAGCATCAAAAGAAAGAAGGGGAATTAATGAAGTTAAAGCATTATTCCCAAAAAATAAGTAACTTTCATCAGAGTCTCCTTCAAATTAGAAAGAAGATTTAAAAAAAATGTTATTTGGTATTTAGAAACGGACTAAAATAATTAACAGATGGCATGTTTCTGAAAACTAATAAGAAAAAAACATAAAAAAAATACAACAATAAGTTACAATTTCATTTTTTAAATTTCAAAATTAGTTAACGAACAAATTCATTTCTTTTTTTCTAAACTCTTAATAACCTAGAGAAGACATCAAAAATATACAAAAGAAAAAATTTCGGAATTAACTTTAGAACAACTTTTGGAATGAAACTGGTTAATAATAATGCAACAAGGTATTAATTTAGTTCACTTTTTAATCCTTTTTAGAAAAAATATGCAGCATTAGGAATATTTTCTCTTGCACTGAATATTTTGTGGTTCTTGGATGTATAACGAACATAGTAAGGTTGAGTTCAGGGATGAAGACTTATAGAATTTTGAGATTTTTTTATAACATTTTTTCTTTTCTTAGAAAACAGATTATGTTATTTCTTACAGTTACCGTTATATTTAAGATTAAAGAAGTTTTTCTAATGAAACAAATATCTGTTAGGGTTTTAAAAGATCATATATTCTTTAAACTTAAGAACGAACCTTAATGCTGGTATATTAAGAAATAACCACCTTTGGCGAGTAGCTGTTGTCTAGAATAACAGTTGACTTAATTAAATATTTTATGTAATTTTGCCTTAATGGCTTCATCAGCAAAAAACTCTTGAACTTTAAACTTTGATATACATAGAACTCAGAGAGATCACATACCCATTTTTAAAAACATTGTATTATTTTGTTCACTGTGCTATGCTTTACCCTCATATTCTGCCAATATCTTTATATAAGCAATTGCATCACTGGAAAGAAAAGCAATGCTTGAAAGTGGACGCTTGCCCCCGCGGTTAGTTTCATCTTGAGAAGGTGAGTTTTGCAGGTATTTTTATGGCTGCTGAATGGATGCTAGGACAACTACCTTGTGACTTTGGCAGCAAACTTGGTGATCATTGGGCGACTTGGTGATGAATTTGGCGACTTAGGCGACAAAAGTAAAAGTTCCTGAAAGTACTAAGATTTTGGTGATATATAGATTAGGAGCAAAGATACGTAATTCATCCAAAAATTTCTTTGTCTTGCTACTGAGACTACAGAAGTTCGAGAGACAGAGCTCAATCAACAATCGAGTGAAATTTCTCTTTGGAGTTTTGAACACCAGTGAGTTCTCTCTGAGCGCTTTGAGTTGTGGCAATTATTTAATGGTGCAGGTTTGAAGACATAGACGAGACGTTGCATTTTTAATTTCGTTTTATTCTCTCTTTAATATCCATCTTGGGAAAACAATTTATTTACAAGCAGACGCAGCGCGGCACAAAAACAGAAGTCAAGAAGAGGGAAGAAGGCCCGAAACGAATGAGCACTAGTCTTATATAACATAGAATTTCCGGCCACGCGCCGATGGAATACATATGATGACCTTTGACAAGGGTAAAGAAAGTATCACTTTAATTTGATACGTAGTACTGATGGAGCATTAGTTTTACAGAGGAATTAATTAAACCGAAAGTGGAATTGGATCACGAAATAAGACAATATTTTTAGAATGAAGTGACTATGGGCTAAATTAAGATAAAATCTTTGAAATTAATTAAATTGAAATTAGAATTTATATATATATATATATATATATATATATATATATATATATATAATTAGAATTCAACAAGTGCTACGAATCATAATATTGCTTCCAAGGTCTCTGATCCTGGGTGTTGGCGACAAAAATGATAAACATTAAAAAATATCTGTACATCTTCCTTCTTTGCAATATGATGAACTACGTAGGGAAGCAATATTATAGATTCGTAACAATATGCAATATAATCCATATTTCTCTCTAAATACTGGGTTAGATTGAACCGAACTTCATTTTTCAAGATGACAAAAAGAATATTGTCCATTTTTAGAAACACAGAAGTGAACAAAATAAAAGATTAATTATAAATTAACCGAATTTTTTCGTTCTTAATTTTATTTATTTGTTCTTTTTAGATATACTTTGGAACATATTATCGCAGAAGAAATATTTGAATGCCATTTTAAAATTCAAAACCCTGCTTTTCGTGCAATTTTTATTTCCATTTTTACCAATTTAGATTTAGATCTACTCTATGTTTATTTATTTTATATTTTTATTTTAATTTTTAAATGTTTTAGGCAGCGTTCTTTTTATTGGTTTTAAAAGGATTTGAGAGTTTATATAGTTAGATTAAAAACTAATTGCTCTTAAAAATCTCCTGCCCAACTTTATTTACGTCATCCACATAATAATAAATAACGAATACTGTAATTTAGAGTAACATAGAACTTTTAAGTAGTGAGAAATTTTGAATAGGAATCTAACGATATCTAAAAGAAAACACAAGTTCATCATTCAAATTAAAGCGAAGATAATGAAATAAAAGCTTTTACAAGCAAATGAAACGGACATTCGACGATAGTGGTAGCTTCAGGATATAAGGGACCGTGTCAAAACATCGCGACGGGGTGAATGGAAGTTTTAAATTAATTAATTAATTGTCTCAAAATGTTCATCAAAACTTTTTCTCAATACTTCAATAATAGCGAGCAAAACTTAAAGTGCTTATATAACAAATATTTATAATTTATAGAAAAAAAGTAGCTCTCGGTGGTTTTTAAAAATCACTTTGTTCAATTGATATTCTAATCTTAACTAAGAAAATGATTATTTTTCATTTTTTACATTTTTAAATGAAAAAAGTTTATGCATGCATTTTGAATAAATCTGAGAAATGCCGGTATATCAATATCATTTGGCTAAAAACATCAAAATTAATTAAATTTGTTAAAAATTCATATCATTTAAACATAACAGTAATAAACAAATTATTCTATAATCAGCTCAAGTATGGCAATGATCCAATACTACAATGGGACTCAAATCTCAACTTTTTTTCCAAATTCTGTGAAACAAAACGTGTTTCTAGTTTGCTTTTTTATGAGTAGAATTTTTAATACATCATATTTCTCGTTTTTATAAATTAATTAATTCATTTACAGAACTGAATACATTGGATTTCATAACTAAACTTCAAGAAATCTTCGGTATTAAACATTCTAGATAGAAATATATATAAGCTAAATTAAAATATTTCAATGTTTTAATAAATTTAAAAACTTTAAAAATGTTTAGGATTTAGGCAAAAATTGACAAACTAAATAAAAATGCTTGAAATTGAAAGTATGACACCTTTTATTAATAACAATATTTTTTCTTAATTTTTTTTCCATAACATGTTTGCAATCTCAACTTTATATTAAAAATTGTGCACTTTCATATAACTTACACCACAAATTAGTAAATAAATTTATATAGTTATGTATTTTTCATGAAGCAAATGTTTTATACTTGTGACTTTTGATGAATATGTGAGAAATTCGTTCTACTAGGAAAGGTATTTACATTTGACTTAATTCAAGATAACGAAAATAATTGAAAAGCTGAAGGCATAAAAAATAAATAACATGAATTGAATTTGATTTTAAAAAAAGATATATTTAATTTTTCCTTTTTAATTTGCCTTCATAACATCAAATGCAATGCAATTTAATCAGAATATACTATATTCAACTACGAATATTAAAATATGATTTGCTAAATATAAGTCCATTAGCTTCACATCGTTGCAAAACGATTTTACAGTGACATTAAATGGTTGCAAAATCGAATTAACGATATTTCTGTATTCTGTTAGAGTCTATACGATTGATTCATTATTATAAACGATTATTAAAAATAACCTCACAATTACTAATGTCCATTAATTTCCTGTTAATAACTATAGGGTAGGAAAAAATATGAGCTTAATACAGAAGTGAGCCTCTGTTTGTATTTTTTAAAATTGTCCAATATAATTTCTTTTGGTCATTAAGGCAATGCGAAGAATCCTATATATTTCAGTTTATTCACTGTTGAGCTTATAAACATATCAAAAAAAATCCACTACGTCAGATCCCACTGGAACGAAAAACAAAATAATAATTTCTGAAAATTTAAATTATTTTTAGCCGAACATGTATTTAGTTATAGAACTCGCATAAATAACTGCAAAATTGTTTCAAGGATTCTTAAAATGAATTATCGTTCATAAGATCAAGGTAAATTACATAGAGCAATTTGTACATATGCAAACAAAATTTAAACAGCCTATTTTGTTCAAATTTTTTTATTATTGTGGATGTTTAGAAGGAGGTTATAGCACTCTGTATTCGGTGAATTTTTTTTTGAATAATTTTGTTCTTTAACTTTAATTTTTACAGAATCACGGCTCTTGAAAAAAGAAAAAGAAAGAAAGAAAAGAAAAGCAGGAAAAATATTGAAAGATTCAAAATATTATGAAAATTTCAAGCATTTCAATAGTATCAAAATGCAGCATTGTTTAATAGATGAAAGAAAAAATTAGACATCATTCTGACCAGTTTCCGAGCCAAACTTATCGAATTAAAACCATAATGTTTCAGAATCATCTAACCTCTTCTCTCTTTTGTAATATTTCAAGCACGATGGAAATTTGGAGCATATTGTTTTCCGATCACAAAATACAGAAAAAAAAATCAAAGCAAGAATTTGGATGCATTCTACTCTGATTCACC
>JAPMOR010052802.1:496-12364 GCA_026543865.1 Argiope aurantia | reverse complement strand
CCGTTATGCAAAAAATATCCATTGTAGGAAAACAAGTATTTTAATATATTTACTGTGTCATATTAATAGCGCAGTATTTTAACTTTTAAGTTTTTTTTTAACAAGACATATTTCACTTATGTCAATACGAAATTTTATAATTAAGTTTTCATTCAATTTCTGATATTCTAGTGCTTTGAAATTTTGAATATGGATTACAAATGACAATGAAATATTTCACTATTTTAAGAGTTTAATTATCAATTATTTGCTTAACATTATTAAAATTTTTGTATTATCCGGAAAAAGTCATTTGGTACTGAATTCTGAAACTTGATTACAGGATTTCATGAAAATTGTTTCAAACGTCACTACATATTAAAATCTAAAAGCACAAGATTATTAAAGTGACGAATTTTACTTGCATGACTTATTCACGTAATAAAAGCTTGAAAATATTTTTTTAAAGAAATCAGAACAGCGAATATTATAAAAACATAAGACCCCGGAAACAATAGTGTAAAAAATTAAACCGCTATCAATATTTTAAGCTGGAAAAATTCCAAAATCTTCATTTCAGCATCCATTAGATCATCAATACAACTTAAAATATATTATAAATGTGATTAGAATTTATTTGGAATTTTTCAATCCCGAACTAACGCTTTTGCAGTTTCCTTTTGACGTTCATTTAATATACCAAATGTTATTTTACCTTTAATTGAGCAATACTTTTTCATAAAGCACAAGTAATATCTAAAGCACACAACTTGCGTCTTACTATTATGTAAAAATATCTTTCTGTGTGATTTTTTTAGTATATTCCGATTCTTATTCGGAATTGAAACTACCGATTGCAAATATCTTCAAGGTTTTGACACAAATAAAATTCCAGGAATTTCGGAATTATCTGAACGCACGTGTTACTTATCGCACGATTACATTAGAGTTGTTTGGACGATAGGAACAGGAAACTTGCAATAGAAACAAAATTATCCAAAACATTACACATTTGCTCAGAAATTTTAGTCGAAAATTAACATGGAATTTCTTTAACTGATAGTAGCAGAAATATCCAAGGAATTACATGCAATTTTCTTGAATGAGAAAACATTGCAATCGTAGGAAAGAAGACCTCTAGATTTTAACTAAACTTTATATTTCAGACTTCACCAAACAAACAAACTTCGAAAAAAACTGAAGGACCAACAAACTATACAATTTACAATGCCTTCTCATTAAAACTGTAAAGCTCTATAAAACTTTGGATATAAGTCATCGAGAATCCAACTAGTGTTTAATAAAAGAAAACCGATTTTTCGCCAGTGTCGAATTTATTATTTGATCGCTTCAGTGTTGAACGGAAATGAGGGAAAGAAGCAAAAGCTACTTGAACGCATGAAGGAGATTTCCCCCAGGGCAACCAAGAAATGAGGCATAAGTAACTAGGAACTTTATTTTGCGGTTTTCGATTTCTATCCTCATTTCCAATCTTCTACTAACTCTAGCTCTTTGGAAAAAGTTTCTGTACATACTAAGGCTGTAGAGCAAACCTCTGACACAAACTCAAAGTCAGATGACGATGTAGAAATTATTCCGAATACTGACGTCATTGATAGTACAAGAGATGAAATCGGATTTCAGATTCAAAGAAAAAGAAGACAGGAAAATCTTATAAGGAAGGTCAAAACCCCAGAAATAAAAGAAAAATAATGATACTAATTAAAAGCAGTCTAATAACGTAACAGTTTTACCAAAGATTTTCCTATAGTTATGGAGAAATTAACAAATTCTTTTCTAATTCATTGTAGGGAATTCACTCCCTGCAGGTGGCCTGTATAAGGATTGCAATAAAGGTATACCGGTATACCGAATACTGGTATTTTGAGCCATTTATACAATTTTGTAATGCACAAGTTTAAATACCGTTTTTTCGGTATTTACTAGAAATATTTTAAATTGTCTCCACTATATGTTCACGTGATAACACTTACATACATGTGAAAAAAAAGTATAAGGGAAATCCAAAGTCAAAGGTGAATAACGGAAATGCGCTTATCGCTCCGCGTCTCACTCCTTTTATTGAGATGAAATCGTCGAAATGTTGACGAACAGTATGTGAATCATCAAAGGGTTTCAAAATTACAGCTCCGAGCAATACTGCACATGCGCAGGATTCGTAGTCTGATACTCGTGTCTGTGAAAACAAGGTTGTAGTTGTGAAGAAAGTGCGTAATATTTCGATATTTTTTAAATTGGTGAATTTGTTTTTCACATTATATTTGCATATCATACTTTAGGGATCAAAATATTTATCATATTTATTATAGATATACTCATAAATAATAACCCATAATAATGAATAAGAATAACTTTAAAGAACATAAAAAAATTAGTTGATACTTCGGTTTGATTTCCTTATTTATATGATGAGAAGAATATGGTGGCACAATGTAAAAAATGTTCAAGAGTTATTAAAGTGAACGGAGGAAGTACAAGCGGACTTCATACACATTTAAAAACGAAACATGATACAAATTTGTTAAAGAGGAAAGAATCTAATGGTGATGAAGATACAAATTTAAGCACAGTTTCTAAGCCCAAGCCATCAGGAATTTTTAGATTATTTTGAAAAATAAAATAAAATAATAATTGGAATGAAACTATAAGTAAAATGACAGCATTAGATGGTTTGCCATTTCGAGTGTTTTGCACTTCTACTGAATTAAGAAAATGTCTCTCGAACAAAAATTAGAATGAGCGATAAATAACAAAAAAAAAAAAAAAAAAAAAATCAACAAACCAAAATATTATACAGAAATCAGCTACATCCAAAACCATTCGACGAGAAATCGATTTATTCGACGAGAATCGAGGGATTTAGAGGTAAATACTTGGAAAAAGTATGCCGCGCATTGCTGACAGTACCACCAACTTGCGTAGATGCCGGAAAAGCGTTTTCGACAGATGGTAATTTTTGCACAAAATTGCGTTTCAGGCTTAATGACAGTACAATTGATCCAATCCTGTCGATACTGCTACGTTCAGTGGTGGCGGGGTGGTCGGCTGTACGCAAGAAGAAGTACAATTAATCCATTATGTTTTTTAAGATCACATTTCAAAAATTTGTAATAGTACTACAGACTGATTAGTGATATTTACACTTTTTCTGTGATTTAAATAAATAAGATGTTCCTTTACTTTTTTGTGATTCTTTATATACTGTTATAATTTATAAGTTACAAATTATTTTTCTTATATTTACACTCTCTAATAAAACTGGCAAATAAAACAAAGAAGCACCTGTGTTTTCTTCCTTTTTCTAAAATTTCTAATACAGGTATTAAAACCTGTATCCCGGTATTAAGATCTAAAAAATATCGAATACCGCTACTGAACTTTTGGTCCGATATTGCAATTTCTAATCATGTTACTCCTTGTCAAGAGAAAACTCCACAATTCTCAAACACATATGTTTTATTGCATGAGGTAATTAAAGAAGTGAGCAATGTACAAGTATCAGTATGTGATTTATACAAATTAAAGATAATACAACCATCGCCACCTATTTGTTAGACGCTGTAATTCGTAACACTTATCCGAATTAACATTAATCTGAAAAAATTTAATGAAATTCAGAAAATTAATTGTAATACTAAGCTGTTGATGAGCCTCCATATAATGTTACTCCTTGTTAAGAGGAAACATTAGAATTCTCAAACACACATGTTTATTGCAAAAGGTAATTACAGAAGTGAGCAATGCACAAATAAGAGTACGTGATTTGCACAAATTGAAGAGAATGCACACAGCGCCACCTATACATTAGACACTGTAATTGGTAACATTTATCAGAATTAATTTAACATTAATCTGAAAAGATTTAATGAAATTCACAAAATTAATTGTAATGCTAAGCTTATTGATGTGCCTGTATATCAAGTTACTCCTTGCCAAAATTCCAAAGTTCTCAAACATATATGTTTATTGCACGAGGTAATTACAGAAGTGAGCAATGTACAAGAAAGAGTACGTGATTTATACACATTAAAGTGAATACCTACAGCGCCACCTACTCTTTAGACACTGTAAATCGTAACATTCTTAAAAGATTTAATGAAATCCACAATGTTAATTGCAATGCTAAGCTTGTTGATGAGTTCTAGCATGCATGTTTCAAATGAGATAATGGCCACAGGAATCTGATCAAATATGTAGATAATGGAATAATACCTAGTATCTCCAAGTGTTAAAAATGCCAGTTAAAATTGTGAAAAGATACCGCTTGTTGATTATTCTACGTCTGAAATTAACAGTGAACTTTTGACAAAAAAAAAAAAAAGCTTCAAAGTTGACACTGTTTACCAATTGAAACAATTTTGAACAAAAAAATACACACTTTTTTATCAATTTATCAAGTATATGTCTTTAAATCCGAAAATACTGCCAATATCTACAACTTGAAACAATTTACTACATGGCAGTTAGATATGTTAGGAAAATAGTAAGCCAATGTTTTTTCTATCTAAAATTTGTCCACCACAACACAGGATGTAAATTCCATGTTCACTGTGCATTATGCACCGAAATGCACGACTCTAGAAAATGGCCGAATGACGAAAATGAAAGATATCCTTTATTCATAAATATATAACCGTAATGAACCACATATAGCCTCATTTAGAGGTGCTCACAAGTTCAACTGCTCTTTATCTAATGAAAAAAATCTTCATCTCTCTTAAAAAAAAAAAAAAAAGAGAGAGAGAGAGAGAAACCCATAATAGTAGTTACTAAAAAAGCCAAGAGATGGCACCACGAACAAGTGTAGTCTATTGAGATTAACAGTAACAAAAATTCAACCGATTTTTTCAAATATAAGCAAGAAATTAACAAAATAATAATAAAAATCCATAAGCGAATTCAATTGACAATCCATAAAATGACGGAAAAATTACACAAATAACCTCGGAATTACTTTTGAAGAGGTTTTACTTACAGGCGATTATTTGGGGATTTGTAACTATGCATAATTAAGTTTTCTGCATTTGCATTCTGTTTTTCTATGAATTTTAATTTTTTAAAGAAAAACTGAATGTAAGTAAATTCTCTTGGTATTTATTTAACATTTATAGAAAAAAAATGTCCTTGATCTACACATGACCAATTCAAATTTCTTCATAATCAAAACAGGTTATTATATATATTTTGGAAAATGTACTCTACTTAATTAAACAAATAAATTTTTTTATCATTATTAAAAATGCTAATTTGAAATTTTGTAAAATACTTTATTGCACGACTGCTATTTTAAATGATGACAAGGACTTTAGTATGAACATTGGTAATTCAAAAACTTTTCGATGATATGAATATGTACAATTGAAATTACGGCTTATTCTAGATAAAAGAAGAAAGAAAGAAAAAAAAATACTGCCAATCTCAAAAGATAAAGGTATAAAAGAAATCATTGGTGATGACAGTACCATTTTACAGATATTCAAGGAATGCAGTTTGTAATCAAATTATATAAGAATCGTTTTTTATGCATTTCCTATAAACAGTTATATTAGATATAAACAGTTGTAACGTATTATTTAAATGCTAAAACTTTTTCTTACTAATAAACACGTTGAACGGCTAAAGATATTTGATCTTTGTTATCTTAATACATGATTCCACACTGTTAGTACATTTTTAATAAACTGATAATGGACATGTTATTTTAATAAATTTCGAAGGCTGTTTCAAAATGTTTGTTTAATTTTTTTTCTGTTTTTTTTTAGAATAGATATTTTAAAAATGTCTAGCAAAACAATTCTTATTGGATACAAAACATCAAATAGAGCACATTTTATAATTAAGGAATTATGAAAATTTGTAATTTTAATGCATTTGAATTTAATACATTTTCCTAGCCTTGTTTAATTTAAATTAAAAAGATAAAATAGTGATTTTTTTCTTATAAATTGAAAATATTACTTAATCATGATAATTTTATTGAATATTTTTGGGCTTCATATTCTTGTAATTTACAAACATTTAATAAACTCTGCTTTAGTTTATCTATGATTTTTCATGATGGATGACTAAATCAATATCAACTAGTACTCCAAAGCAGACAAAAGGAAATGGAGACAAAAAGGAAATGGAGCAATGATTTTTTTTTTTTTTACCTTATCTACTTTTTTACCTTATCTTTAGCTTTTTAAAGTCAGAAATCCTTCTTATGAATCTTTCAATAAATGTATAGTTTCATTTTCACAGAGAGAAAAAACGTAACATTATTCAGATAGACAGAAATGAGAGCTCACAAATTCTTGAATCAAAAAATGCTCTTGCAGAGTTTATCTATTTATTTATTTTTTTGTATTTCGGGAGCTCTTCATTAAATGGGTTTAATGATGAAATTTTAATCAAGAAAGCAAGACGCACTTGAAATTAATTGGCGTTTTTAAAATTCTTTGCACAACAAACGCTTCTATGTTCATAACACAGAGAAAGCGAATTCTGTGGTTCATACTATTCGAAATCAAAAACCCAGAGGTCAAAAATTTTGCTGCGGAAATATTATAGTTTCGACTTATAGAGAGTCACTAAATGGGTTTGATGGTGAAATCATCCTTTTGAAGAATCGACTTAGAGGGCGCTGCTGTAAAGTGCAAGAAAGGATAAATGATCAGTGCGTTTCACCGCGTCGTAAGCGCCATCTATTTATTAGCTAAATACCTGTGCATTATTGGCGCTACAAACCTGTTACCTATCTTCTGCGTGTTCTATAGCCTGTTATCTTATGTACATGTTTGTGTAATTCTGTATATTGGAGATTTGAAAAAATCTGTCATATGTAAATGGAATATAGGAAAAACGTTATGCATAGATGTTTACTAAAATAATAGTAATTCATGCCGTTTCTTCGTACTTTATAATATCAGTTTGTCTAGATATGAGAAGGAGACGCAAATATTTTCATAAGATATATGTTGGGGATGCTATTCAAAACTTCATAGCATAATTTTCCGGTGTCAAATTGAAAAAAAAAATCTTCTTTTTCTAAAAATCGAAATTTCAAAAAATCTAATTTTTTCTTCAAACTTATACGAAAGTTTTCATTATAAAAACAAAATAATTTGTTTGTATTGAGTGATTCAAAAGGGTGTTAACATTTAAAAATTCAATGATTTACGGAATATTATAAGCAGGGAAGTAAAAATTGATACACATTCTTGAAATGATATGGGGTTTTATTGAAATCCAAAAAAAAGTGCAAGAAATGGTCAACAGATGGCACTTTATATGATAACAAAAGCAAAAATAAGCATAACAATTGATTTTTTGCAAATACTGTGCACATTATAACAAATGCTCAACATATTGGAGGTTATTCACCAACAATACCTATAGTAGAGAGACAATGTTGTGAACAGCCTAAGTGCTGTAAAAATTTGTCGATGGTTGTTGGCATTTAGCATCTCGAATGAGGTCGGACGATCACTTTAGACTTGCGATTCCATGCAACCTCACAACCAATAATCACACAGATTAAGATCTGGGGACCTGGGATCTCAAGCCTAACGGAACTGGAGGCTCAACATGCTATTCTCACCAAATGATGCGTGCAAGAAATCTTTCACATGTCTAATAATGTGGGAGTGGAGCGTCATCTGGCAAAAATGCCATACCTTCCAGCTGGTGTTTATCAGCCAGGCTAGGGATGGTGTGATTCTGTAACATATAAACGTACCTCGCACCCGTCATGCTCACATTTTGAAAATCAGAACCACGTATTTCCTCGAAGAAAAAGGGCTCAGTCACTATAGATGTGGTAAATCCACAACACACTGTGACTTTCTCGTCATGTATTGGAGTTTCCATGATATTTTTAAGATTTTTGCTAGCCTAAATTCTGGAGTTCCAAATTATTCAGTTGTGGAAGTTGACAGACCCTCGGAGTGTGAAATGGGTTACGTCGATCCACCACACATTCGATAACCAATAGTCATCTCTCCCCCTTTTTTTTTGAAATGCCCATACCGTAAATGCTCTCTGATTCACAAAATCGGCACTTAACAGTTCATGATGACGCTGGACTTTGTGCAGATAGCATGGAAGGATACTCCTTAGTGTTCTCCAAACAGCAGTGCTAGGTATTACAAGTTCTCCAAACAGCAGTGGACTTTGTGCAGATAGCATGGAAGGATACTCCTTAGTGTTCTCCAAACAGCAGTGCTAGGTATTACAAGTTCTCCAAACAGCAGTGGACTTTGTGCAGATAGCATAGAAGGATACTCCTTAGTGTTCTCCAAACAGCAGTGCATGGAATGCTGACGCAACTTGCATTCCATGTACGGTTTTTTAAAAAATTTTAATAAAAAAACCATGTCATTTGAAACATGAGTCAATTTTTATTTCTCTACCTACATAATTCCGTAAATTATAGAATTTTCAAATTTTAACTGACTATTGAATCATCCGGTATACAGACGATGTTGACTGTGTTCAAAATTTTAAAGGACGACTTACCTACTTTTGCACATATTGCAGTTTATACATAATTTTTCTCAAGAATTTCGAAAATATCTGAGTATTCAAATAAATAAATTTTTATTTGAAAAGAAATTTCTGTAATTTTAATGCAATCGATCTGATAACTAATGATAATAATTACCAACATTGTTTTGAAATAAATTTTAATTAAAAGTTTAAAAATTATGTGTATTATACTGTTGTAGTTATCTCAATCGATAAATAAAACAGACCTGATTTAAAAAAAAAAATACCGACATGATTTGAATCTTCTGCTAGCCCAATTCCGCAAGGACCGCAATATAGCGCTGGCTGTAGCTTCCTCGGGCATTGCTGCAACTTTGCTTAACGGTGGCCCCGACGGCACATTCCGTTTTCAAACTGCCGCGTAATCTTGCAAGCAAAGATACCCCAACATGCAACATCACTAAAAGGACTCCCCGGCCGGGGAGTCCTTTTGAAACAGTTCAAGTTAATATTATGGGACGAGCGCACAATGTCGCACAAACATGCATTAGAGGCGTTAAACCGCAGCCTGCAGGACATCCGCGGCAACCAGGCGGTGACGGGCGGCGTTGTCGTTTTACTCACAGTGTTGGCAATTTTAGTGAGCACTTGCGAACTATCAAATCCCCTCCATCTGTGGGATAAATACAAGGACGCTTTCTCAGAAGATATCGTGCATGGGCTGGATGGCACTCACAATGACCTAATCATTAACGGAGCTTAAGTATTGATTGAGGCGCAAGATGCCTAGGTCAGTTCTTATACATATACATCAAAATTTCCATGCGAACGAAGTTGCGGGTAATAGCTAGTATTTTTATAAATGCTTAATTCTTAAATCGTTAAATAATAAAAAAATATGAATTTTGAAAGTGGAAGATGGGATATTGAAGCTGCTTTATTATCAAAAACATTGTAATTTAAATGTGAGTAATTGATTAAAATAAAAAAAATATTCGAGATAATAATGCATATTCATGAAATAAAAATCTTTTATCTGCATATTTTAACCTTAAAGCATATACCACTATTTTCGCTGAAAATATATAAATATATAATCTAAAAATTTTCATCGCGGTATTAAGTAACAATCAAGGTTTTGGCTTTTCTGAAGTAAAGTGCTTTTCTTTAAAATTAAAGCGCTAATTTGTGACGCGTGAATGGAGTTTTCCGATAGACTAGTCCACATGGGGCCAAGAATTGTTAAGATTGGGCGCTGAAATTTTGAGAGAATACCAAAAAAAGTTAAAAGATGTCATTCTCCTCAATAACACAACAGTGATCAAAGCGAGCGATAAATGTGAAAATACCTGACAGTTCTGTAAATAACTACAGAGTATGTTCACTTTTTTTGTCCAGTGTTGGGCCCTGAGAACAGATTTTTGCAGCCTCTTTCTTACAAAAACCATATGAAATTTTAAAAAACACTTGCGACAGCAAAAATGTACCTTCCAAGAAAAAAAAATTATGACAAATAATCTATTCTTATACTGATTATACAAATTCGATTATATGCAATCGTCAAAAACCACGTGCCTACACACTGCAATGAGGAGAAACAGTCTATCATTTTATTAGCTCAAAAAAAGCCAGTGGTAAGGGTACTGCTCTATGGAAAACTACAGGCTAAATCAAAAGGCGTTCTTGTCGCTTCTTCAAGTAGAAGAATGTCAGAAACGGTCATGTCCATAAAGTTAAGTGTTTAATGCTCTGTCTCGTAAGCGCCGCTCAAATATTCTCACTTATATCAATAACTTAAAACATCGTTTATAATTGGAAAATAGGCTGCTCTCATCATCTAGCGGAGTATCAAAAATAGGATGCCTTTCACACACACACACACTCACAAAACAACTCCAGCGTTATTAAAAGTTAGGATTTAAAAAGCTTTTAAATTTATATGCCAATACCATCATTCAATATAAAAGAATAAAACTGCATTAGATGCTAAGTTTTTTTTTTGCTGCATCAGCTGTTTCAAATCTTTTTGTAATAGCACACCGCTCGTTATTGCTTTATAATCTTAAAAAAGATTGGTGCTATAATAATTTGAAAGTGACGTTCCTGAATACTTTAAAATCCTTCGCAATCTGCGAAAGATAAATTCAAGGAGAATCTGTCTTCTTTTAAAAAAATATAAAACCGCATTTGCATAACGGTCCATGTTTCAACTAGCAAGACCAAGTTCAGTTTAGTTATATTAACGTCCCGTAAAAGAGTAAGACGAGGGATATTTTGGGACGGACAGCGTAATTTTGCGCTGTGGTCAAATAACGAGAATGACACCTGAGCTGACATCTCACCCCTCCTCCAGACTTCCACAAAACACCAGTAGGAGGATGTCTGACCCCGACGGATTTAACAGATTTATTTAGGGGCTGATTCCATATATGCGAACGTAGCAAACAGGTTGATTGCTAAGCTTATACATCTGCTTAGATAAGCGACACAACGTCTGCATATATGGAACACAAGTAGAAATAACCTTTATTTATATTTACATTATCGGCATTAACGCAGTAATGTTGCGCCAAGAAAGATTGTTTTCTCTTTTTACAAATTTACCTTTAAGCAGGAAATTTGCACCATTATAGAATTAAAAATAAATAAATAAGTAAGCATGTAGCTTTAAATTCCGAATTACAGTGACTCGTATGTTGCCTTGTGGTTCGAATGCCAGCCAGTGGCCGTAGGTTCGAGACCACCGCTAGAAATTCATTTTATTTTCATGCTTTTTCACTTAAATTTTTTTTTTTAATTTTACAGTTAATGTAAATGATTATTTTTCTTTCAGAGTTGTAATATTTTGACAACAACTTAAAAAGACTATAATCTTTTATTTTGAAAATACTTCCAAAATAAAGAAATTGAAGAAAAAAAAGTCTAAATTCGGCCAGAGATTCGGGCATGAGCAGAATTATTCCTTCTGATACAAAAATGGCTTTGAAGCAGGGATTTGCTCCATTATAAGATATAAATAAATAAATAAACATATGGCTTTAAATTCCACCACACAACGGCTCGCAGGTTGCCTTGTGGTCAGAGTGTAAAAATGGCAACCATTGGCCATGAGTTTGAACCCGGCTCTAGGAATTTATTTTCACTGTTTTTCATTTTATTTAATATTTTTTTTAAATTTTCAGTGTTGTGAAAATTATTATTTTTCATTTTGAGTTGCATTATTTTGATAAGAATTTAAAAAGACTTCAATCTTTTATTTAAAAATACATCCAATATAAAGAAATTGTAGAGATAAAAGCATAAATTTGCTCAGAGATTCGCGCATGCGCAGACTTATTCCTTATAATATACAAATGGCTTTCAAGCAGGGATTTGCACCATTATAAGATATAAATAAAT
>JAPMOR010052790.1:81712-99783 GCA_026543865.1 Argiope aurantia | reverse complement strand
AGTTCAAAAGGTCAAAATCTGCCTTTAGTCACAATTTTCTCTTTTCTTGAGTTTCAAATAAAATGCTTATGAATGCCAAAGCTAATGCTGTTAATTAAAATTGGCATATTTTTTTAAAAAGTACATACATTCCTACATTTCCTTTTAAAGCCAAAAAAAAAAAGCTGCTAACCAATATTTTAACTGCTTGTCTAGTAAAATAGGAATTTGTTTGAGAAACTTTTATTTTCAATCAATACACAATTCAATTTATTTTCATATACAATATTTTCAATAAATATCACTAATATGTATGATTATAAAGTGTAATAGTGCAGTCAATTCTCCAATTTTTTTTAATAATAGTAAAATTTCATTCAAATCTCAACTCTTATTGAGTAACATTTCTATAAAGAATGAATTCTATTTGAAATAAAGATTACTGAACTTACGATATATTTGTCTTGGCTTGAAAGGAATCATCTGTAGAGGATCAGGACTTGGATATGGTGGTTTCTTGTCTTTATCATCGTCTAAGAATGTAGGAATTGAAGATGGAAGACTAGATACATGTTTATTAGCAATTTCCTGAAAAAAAGAATCATTATAAATTTAAACAAACAAATCTTGATTATTTTCTCTATTCATCTACAACTGTAAATACCAAAAGAACAGTATGTATAAAAAAATACATGAAGTATATTATATTCATTTACTTATTATTTTCATAATGCTTGCAGAAAAATAGTTTTTATTTTTTTAAAAAAAAAAGAAATGAAAATATTTTTGATTTAACAATGGAATAGTCTTCCTTTATCAAAATTTATTTCATCTATGATAATATTTTGTGATATTAATAAGACATTAATGTACATAATTTAAAGGCTGCATAATCAGAGCTGTTTAAGAAAGCTTGAAAAAGAAATGTCATTAAAAAAACATACTGTACAGTATGTTTATTTGCTGTACAGTATGTGAATTAGACAGATCAGCAAAAGATAAATTGTATAAACTATCATGTTCATGTTACAGGAATCAATAATTAAAATATAAAGCATTTTTTTACTTCAATATTTGTATTATAACATTTTCTTATACTAGCAATTCTAATATAATGCAAAAAATATCATACAGTTCATACATTTAAAAATATAATTTTCAACAAAAAATCTATAAAATAAGCAGCACATTAAAAAATTATTTTTTTGTTCAAATATTGCAATGTGTTCAACAAATTAAGATACATTCTAAATAATATTTATAGTTTTTCCTCTTTACTTAACTTTTAGTATGTGCTTCAATTTCTACATTAAATGTTATATTATGATAAAATGGGTGAAATATACCAAGAGCATCACTATGAATACAATAAGTATCCTTACCTTATAACCTACTGACTTTAATTCAGATGCAGAACAAGGATATAAGTCTAAGAATTTATATCTGTCAACTAAAAGTGCTGTCTCTTTGCCTTCAAATTCCTTTAACTGAAAAAGAAAAATAAATATTAGATTCAGCACTATGTTGCTAATATTTAATTAATGTAACATATAACAACATAAAACAATAAGAAAAATTATTTTATCATAGCATGAATTGGGAATAAAAATTTAATATAATTTTAAATTTAAATATAAGGAAAACTAAAAACCATTGCAAATGGAAGTAAATAAGAAACAATTACCAAACAGCACAAATAAATTAAACAGCAAGATAATAAGATGTATTACTTTGCCACAGATATGAGAAATTAAGCATATCACAACAAAAATTATTTTTAAACTATCTAACACACTAATTCTTCGCTTTTAAAAAGTTACAATTTTCTAAATTGTTCACAGATACTTCAAATACAGTTCAGATCAGTTGTAGTAATTAAAATTCTAAATTAGTTTAAATTATATTGGCTACCAGAATGATATTTTGGTTATGTGCCTAATTTGACTATTTTTTATAACTTAAAAATAGGACATTGCTGTATCAAAAGAAAATACAAAGACTATATATATACATGATGGCAACTAATTCTACGCATATAATTTATTAAAATTGCCAATTATTACATACTTTGTCTATTAAAAAAAGATCTCTGTAAAATATCAAACTCTGTAATTTAAAAAATGACTTTATACCTGCTCTATTACTGCAGCTCTTCGCTTTTCAACTTTCAATATACTTGCTAAATCACCAACGTTTGATTCGAATTCTAGAAACTTATTCCATATTTCACTGGGGATGGATTTTAAAAAATACAATTATTAGACAAAATTATTATACAAAATACAATTATTATAAAAAAAATACAATAAATACAAAATAGGATTTGTATTTTCATTTTATTAAAATTGTATAACAGATTTCATAGAGAAAATTTATTCAATTTTTACTTTATAAGATTTTAATCAAATAAGAATATATTAAAATTAGTGTAATAAGTAAATCAATATTCAATGATTGGATTCAAATTTTCAAACATAATATAATTTAAATAATTGTTAGTTTATACAACTTCGTAATAAAATACAGTTTAAAATAGGTGATATAAAAAAAGCCTAATTTTAAAACTATTAAAGAGAGTTATTAAAGGAAAAATATTTTGAAGAATATAATTTCACAAATATGTGCATTTTAAAACAAAATAAATGGTATAATTAAAAATAGCACATACAAAATTATGAAGATAAAAAAGAAGCAAACAATCTACTAAATTTTATCTTAACCAAATGTTCATGGTCTACTGATATTTTTCATGATATTAAAAAAGATATAAATACTTAAAATAGCTAAATATTATAATGAAACATATAGATTTACAAAAAGGATCCAAATATATGACTAAAAGTGTGACTATATGAAAATAGATCATATTTCCTTATATTCTACTAAAACATACTAAAAGATTAAAATTTTAAGCATGTCTGTTAAGAGCTACATATTTCTTTTTTTTTTTTTAATCACTTCAGATCACAATAAAAGCAATGACAAGGAAAAGAGATAAAGAAGTGTAAAAATTTTGTCACTATACAACATACATTTCAATGTTAAGGAAAATTATTTGAAATCATGGTGCTTTTATATTCTTTATAATTCGCAATTGATATAAATTACCACTATGGTAAAATATAAATAAGATAAATTAAGTATATGACATGGATTATTTGCAAATTTTTTCTATTCTTCATTGCAGTGTGAGATTTTTTTTTTTTTTTTTTTTTTTGGTAATGATGATAGTGATGGAGATGAGGAGGGGACATGTTTAGATATATTTAATAGCAGAATTTAGCTAATGTCCTCTAATCTTTTCTCTACAGTGCACTAAATTAATTCTAACAACCTTAAAAAATTAAACAAGTATATTTATGGTTTTGAAAGTGCAGAAGGATTTAAAAATGCAAATATCTGAAAAACATTTCAGCATTAAAATGAAACATTATTGAACATGAAGATACTAATAATTTTAAGCAAAAATAACAAAGGCTTACATTTGTCTTTCTGGAGGCAAGCTACCTGATGACAAAACTCTCTCAAACAATACTCTGGTATTATTGTCATCTAAAAATCAGGAAAAGAGATATGAGATTTAACATTAAAAACACAAAAATGGTTGATCTTGATATTGTTAATAGTATACATAGAAAAAAATTGTTTTTTTATATTTCATGTAAAATAATTTTTTTACATAAATTTTTTATATAAATTTATGTTATTAAATAATGAATAATTATTAATTTTCATACAAAAAATATGAAAAATTCTAATTGTACATATATTTTAAAAGGATCAATAAAGAAATATAACTTTCCTTTTACAAAATATTTTAAAGAACAAATTTTGCAATTAAGTTTATTTAAAAATAAATAATACATTAATTAAATAAATAATCATTTAAAAAGCTAAAACATTTGAACTCCAAATTTAAATTACCATTCAAATGAGACAGGTAGTCGATATAGGCTAAAATATAATCTGGATTATCCCCATATTTCTTCAGGCCAAGCTCAAATATTTTGAAAGCAACAGTCTTGTCCTACATAAAGAAAAATCAGTTAGCAAATAAAATTTTTCATGCAATGATAAAATAATATATTTCAATTTATTTCCCTTTATTAAGATTTTTTTAAATTTAATCTTTTAATTAAATATAAAAAGTATTTATTTTATATTCATTCAAAATATTCATCATAATTTCCAATTTTTAGTTAAATAATAAATGAATTAAATTATTATAAAAATAATGACCAATAAATTTATCTTAGTCAATTAATAATAATTCATAACAATAATATTATTTACATAAAATTAATATTATTTATTAAAAGTAATAATAAATAAATAAATAATAAAATAATTTGTTAGCCTTAATTTTAATCAACCAATATTAAACAAAAAAAATAATTATATTGAATTAATTTTAATAATATATTTTAATTTAACAATATATTTTTACTTAATGCAATAATAAAATAATATACTTGTACTTTAAATAAATTTTAAAAAGTATATTTTGAAATTCATGAACTACAATCCATTAAAACCTTTCCAATAATTCACTGCAGTTAATTGAGCTCTAGTTTATTGCAGTTAATTAGCGTAAGAAATCTTTAAAATAGTTTTCCATTGAATAATTACTTTGCTACAGTAGTATTCCATCCATGCTGCCGCAACAAAGACATGATATCTAGCCTTAGCATTTTCTCTTGTCTTTCTAAATATAGTTCTTGCTGCTTTGATACCTTCTGCTCTTCTGGCAAACTTCATATATTGTATGTATGCCTATAAGGAAGAGGAAGAAAAAAAATACAATAATTGTATCCTTTCAGAAAATAATGTCATATTAAAAATTATAATTTGCCATTTGATTACCCAATCTTATCTAAATTTAACTTTTAATTAAAAAGTACTACAGAGGGTTAACAAAATAATTCAAAGCACTTTTTTAATGTAATTAGATAATTTGCCATACATTTAACAAAAACATGAAATGACTAACAACTTACTAATGTAGGATCAACATCTGGATTTTCGATAAACTTGTTGTAAATCTGATGAACTTTTTCGTATTTCATACGGCCCTAAAATGAATATAAACAATTTTATTTGCTGACAGCATTATAGCTATATTACTACAAATGAATTCGTTTTTGCATAAATGAAACTGATGAGAATATAGACTATGAATAAGAGCATATATCTTATAAAGAATAAAGACTAAAGCAATTATATAATTACCTCCTCAAAATCAGCATATGCAAAATGGAGAAGCATATTTGTTTTAAGAAAGGTAGTTGTTGCTCTGTCATAAATAGCGCCAGCTTCTTCACTGAACAACTTACCAGCAGAAAGGTCCTATAAATGAAATAGTTACCTTTAAAGACAAATGTTTTTTTTGTTTTGTTTTTCTTCATCATTACATTATTAGCTGAAAGTAAAATAAGAACACAGCACTAAAAAGATTTTCAAGTGTTTCGTATAAAAAAATAGAACAGAAACCAAAAGGGCAATTTATGAATGCAATAAAATTATATAAGGCATTTGAGAAAAAGCATTATATGCAGGAAGTGGGTTTTTTTTCTCCCCTTATGTCAAATATATTATGTCAAATATATATATATATATATATATATATATATATATTGTAAATAGTTATTCCTAAAATCCAATAGATAATACTATTGGATTTTGAAATGAAAGAATATCACAAAATAATTCCATAACTGTTCAGATACTTGCTAGAACATGGAAGTAATTTCCTTTATTACTTGGATGTACAACACGCAAACAAGATTTTTGCTTGGAATTTTATTCATTTTTGCAGAAAGATCAAACTATCCTACTTAAGAACCCTTTGTTATTATCATCCTTCCAGATTTTTAACTTATTTCTCTTATGTATGCAATAATACTGAAATATCTTACAGTAAATATGATGGATATTACAGAAAAAAAGAAATAAAAGATTTTGTATAATTGTAACACAAAATATATTTAAAATGAAAATAACGTATAATTTCTGAATTTTAGGAAGAATTTATACAGAAAAAAGATATGAGTAATTTGTATTTACACTTCCTTATTTCTTGCGCTGCCTGTACTTTTGTAACTCATTCAAAATTAATTTCAAAGACTCTTTCATTATATATATATGAAATTTTTTTTTTCAAAATAGATTCAATGCTTCAATATATCGATTGCATTATCTACATAAAACTATGTTAGATATGAGATTTTCTATTAGAATGTGGTTCATTATTCATGGGGGTGGGGCAATACAAAACTCGTCAAAACATGTTTTGAATATAGAAATAAATATATAAAATCAATATTTAATTCATATGTTCCATATAAAATAAATTTGAATAATTATCAAATATTTTTATTTAAACTAACGATAGATTATGAAAATAAATCTAAAGAATGCAATTTCTAAATAAAATTACATGAAACATGAAATAGCTATCAAAAATATGACAAATTTTTACTTACGCCTTTTTCAGTCAAAAGTTTGCTTGACTGTTCTAGAAACAAAGCAGCTTCATACCATATGTCAGGATGATGACCCAAGCATAACAAACACTGCTCATAAGCAAACATAACTGAAAAATAAACAATGTACAATTGAATTTCCTTTTTTAAATTAATATGAGCATTCTAAATTAACAGTTTGATTTATAATAAATGAAGTATAAAATAACCTTAGTACTTATAAATTAATTTTATAATCAAAATTACTTAAGTATAAACATACCTCTTTTGGTAAGAGTAGCTTGGTCTTCTGTTCTTAATGGATTGCTCTTCTCCCATGCAATGTACTTTTTCCATAATTCAACCTATAAGACATATAATATATTAAAAATGGTGCAATAAACCTTTTATTCAAAGATTAATTAAAAATAATATAAACAATTCTGCAAACTAAAACTTTATTGAATTATGGAAAAAGTCAGTTACAAGAGATATGAATTATGGAAAAAATTACAAGAGATGTTATTTTTTTCTAGGTACATTTAATAAATAAAAAATTAAAATTATCTCAGGTTGTTCTTTCAATTCAAGATTCTAGCAGTTAAATATTCTACGTTTTTTTAATGAATAAAACATTTAAAAAAAACAATAAATGAAGCATAAGATAAAGTAGATATGTGTTTCGTTTTAAAAGTATACTGAAAATATACTTGGATATTTTTTTCATTATATTTTTGTCATGATTTGTACATTTAAAAATCGGAGAAGGAAAAAAGTATCTTCAGAAATCAAAGAATAATAATTAAATGTTGCCCAATCAATGAACAGAATTGAAGAATAAAATTTTAACTATTGGTTCCTTTACTATTATATATTTTTTTATATTTTGTTTGTATTTATATAGCTTTTAATCATATACTTTAAGAGCATTACAACAATATTTGAAAAAAATATGAAAAAAAAATAATAATGCTTGAAAGTTGTTATTTTTTTTCAAATGAATGTTTTCATCCTTTTATATTAGTCATTTTCATCAACTAGTCATCATTTTCTTTTATACTAGTCATTTTCTTTAAACATTACAAATTCTATAATCAAACCCAAAGAATTCAACAGAAGTCACAAATTTTTAACTAGTTTAACTAGTATGCCACTCATTCACTAAAATGTAAAATGATTTAAAAAATCATATATAGTCAATAGTATTCTTTGCTTTTCTTTTATAGCAATTTTCACACATTAAATAAAGTGTTTAAAAAAATTTGATTAAATTTAGTAATTTAAAATCCCAAAATATATGCTTTTTATTTTAAGCCAACTTTGCAAAATTTGTTATAACTTACTTGTTTAATTTCTTCTGGCAGCCCTTGAGGCGGTGTGGAAGGGGCATTACGGTTGAGACCTCTAGTGACAGCTTCATACTCCTTTGCAACTCTGCGAGCATTCATATAATCCCTACTTCGATCTTGTATCATTTTATCAGCAATAATTGGGTTTATACTCTGAAAAATAATCAGCAAATGATTTCTTTCTTATATTTATTATTATATTTTTTTTTCTTCTTAGAAATGAATCAAAGCTCAAAAATTATAGAATGTTTGCAAAATTATTGGGTTTATTTGCTTACACTCCAAAATGAAGAAAAACTTTTTCAAACTGTAACATTTAATTAAAATAATTCATAATAAACTTATCTTGAAATTAAATTTTCTTTATTTAAAATATTTTTAAGTTATAAACAACAATTCTTTTAAACTATAATTATGAAAATAATAATTTTTACTTTGGTAATTTTTATACTAATTCTAAAATAAATTATATATGCTTATTTAATAAAAATTTATTCATTAATTCATATAATATATAAAATCGAAAATATAAACAGCAGTATATTGTAGATGAATAAAACATTCAAATGAAAATTTGGAAGTTTTCATTTCATCTGATATGCATTCTAAGGGAAAACTGAGAATTCAACTATTATATACATCAACTCTTAAGCATTTATGCAACTTAAATTTTTTTAAAAAAATATTTGGATATAAGAGATATTTTTATTATTTTTTTTATTTTATTTTATTATTTTTTTTTTGTTATTTTTAATAACAATGTTTTTTTTTTAATGAGTAAATAACTAACTAATATTAAACATCTTTTAAGTGCTTCAAAACCTAGTTTTCATTGAGAATGTTTCATAGAAAATGCTGAAGAAAACATGGCAGTTGTCTTTATTTTGCTCTCAATAAACATAACAATAAATTTAATTTGCTATTTTTTTACTATAAAAATTCCAATATTATTGTAATTGATATTTAAAATAAATTACATGTATCAAATAAATAAATTTTACACTAAGAATTTACATCTCTTAGTTTTTTTTTAATTTTATTTAATTAGCCTCCTCCCTTCATATATTACCAAATATTATAAAGACACTGAACAAGCATAAAATAAAGTTATAATTTCTTTTAATTGATTGCTATGAGATTTTTAATATATAGGAAAAAATTCCTGTTATTCTTTGATTATCTTGACATTGAGAATTTCTTCAATTACTTTATTTATTTTTTTAAATCAAAAATTTCCAAAAAAATCCAAACAATTCAAAATTGCACAAAATGAAAACCAATTCACTTTGAAAAACTTGGATGGCTGTAATTTAACATGCGTCTAATTTTACCTAATACAAACCACAGCAGTTAAATATAAAACCCTTTCTTTAATGCATTATCTAAATTTTTCTTTATCGTTAACTTATACACAATTATATGCTACTAAAATTGACAACAAATAAAGTAATGAACATTACACAGAACAAAGGGTATGTATTATGTAAAGTATATTCAAAAGAAAACTCATATGATCAAAAGCTACTAAAATACTCACATCAAAGCAAAAAACTATACATTTAAATTTAATGATACTTACAAGCAAAAAAGAAAAATTCCTCTTTATAAAAGATGCTCTTCAACAGAGCGCAAAACAGCCACATTTAAAAAAATAGCCAGCACCAGGATAATAGTCCCGAAGCAGAGCAAAGTCTTTGGGTCAAAGAGCTGGTATATTCAAAAAAAAAATTGTCATGCTTCATCAATGAACTGGCTGGTTTACTGGCAAAATTTAGCAGTAATTTCAGCTTCTTACAGCAGTAAAACACAACAGAAGCAATCAGAAATTTTAAAAAAATCATGAAACTGCTTTGTAATTTCTTAAAATGTATGTATTCACTCTGAAGAGATAGTAGCTAGAAATAAGTCTAACATCCATAAGTCCCAAAATTAAACTAACCTCACCAAGACAGTTTTAATTAATATATAGAAAGTATTATTATTAAAATTTTACTAAATGTAAGGAATGAATTAATTCTAAAAGTAGGCAATTAAATAAATCTTTTTCTTACCTAACAATATAATAAAAAACGCAAAAATTCCTTTAAAATATAAAAATATTCTACCTCTATATAAATATGACAATACCCACAAAGTAATCATTAAATTAAAAATAAAACTCCATTAGAATAAGGTTTTAAAAATATGTGAAAACAATTTTTGTGTAAGATATTTTAATTCAAAGAATAAGTCTATCCTGTATTGTAATTTTGGAAACTTTCCTAAAAAGTTTCACTGGAAAAATTGTATCATCTAATGAAAAAACAATGTTTTAATATTTTCTGAGCAATTAATAATTGCCTATGTGAAAAAGTGAAAACATATTTTATTAAAGTTGAAAATGTTCATTTTTAATCTAATAATTTATTAATTGACAACTTGTAAATATATACATACCACATACTCAAAACTGAAAGTCCCTACTTATGGGCAAACCACAAAAATAGCAAACTAAAATATTGTGTATTAGATTCTCTGATGAATCAATTCAAATTACTTACTTCTGCATCAGCATGTCATACATGAATTTAAATGTCTTATTATTGTTTTAAATTCTAACTCTTGTACTTACTTGTTCATAAGCAACATAATCTTTCCACAATTGTTCAATGTTTGTCATTGGATTTACAATTCCTCTTTGGTACACTTTTCTCACAGCAGTAATTCTTTGATTTTCAGCATAACTTCCAACAGCCTCTCTGATGGAGAAAATGAAATGTAGGATGTTATCAAATTAATGCAACATTTCAGCAATAAAAGAAAGGGAGAAGAAATGCATTGATGCACTGTTAATTTTTAATAAACAAAAATATGATTGAAAATCTATATTTTCAAATCTAAGTATAATTCAGTCAATCAAATTATTATTCGACAATACATTTCAAAGTATCAGAAAAGTATTAGTTTGTAAGTTCAAAACCTCTTACTGGATCTTTTTCTTTTTTTTTCCCCTAATTTTATTTTTATTTAAAGAATTAAGAAAGTTTAGTCAATCACTTAAATCTTAATAGATTTTAAATTCACAATCTATTCTTAAATGTCTACGATTTGCACATTTTTGATTTGTAAATTAACTAGTGACAACATTATCCATTTCTAATACAATAATTCACTTTATAAATACTAAATGTATAAATTAAATGTAATATTACTCAATTTCCTGTACTCTAATTTTAAAAAAGAAATTATGGCAATAGTATTCAGAAAAGTACTTTAAAATAAATTATTTATTAAATGTTTTCCTAAATAGAAGTAGAAATGTTTGTATCATCATAAATTTTAAATCAGTATTTGGGATGGGACAACTATTGCAAACCCCTCTCCGCTACTTATTTATAATTTCACTCCACTCCATGAAACTAATCCATAGGTCAACTAATCACCCCGCAGACAATTTATTCTCTTAAATAATCACCCAATGAATAATGATTGGATAGATTTATTGCTAATAAAGGAAGACCATAACTATAACCTTAAGGGTAGTGGAAAGAGACCATATATCTTTTTTTTTTAAGTGAAAAGCTCTTTTTTTAATCAAAATCTGCCCTTTTATACACTGACTTACACTTTAAAGAGAACATTTGAAATTTCATTTAGCATGTAATCTAATAACTAAAAATAAATTCAAAAGAATTTTCAGATAATTATCAATAATTGTGATTTTTTCTAATTTCCCTCAAGATTTCTACATAATAAAAATTATTTAATTGTCCATTTCTCTTCAATAACAAAATTTAAAAAATTGGGTTAATTTTAGTAGTACTAATTAAATAAGGCATACTTACACATTCTTTAAAAAGATGATATAATCATTCCATATTGGATATGATGCTATGTCCATACCCATTTTGTCCAATGCAAAATCATAAGCTTGGGCCATCTTTTCCCTAACAAACGAAGTAAAAAGTATATATATAAGCAATTTCTAAATTAATAACATTTTCCCAAGATAAATTATTATGCAACAGCATTTAAATAAAATGAAAAGGTAAAAAATACATTAATATTTTAAATACTTTTGGCTTCAGAATAATACTTACCGATATGAAGGCAATGCTCCTTTGGTCTCTTTTACATAATTAAGATAAGATCTCCATAATTCGATGTTTAAAACTTTTACGAGACAGCGAGTAAACAACTGCAATAAATAAAATAAAAAATATTTAAATTATAAAATATTAAATTATAAAACATATCAATAAAAAATATTAAATCATAAAATATAAAAATATTAAAAAATAATAAATAAAAAATATTTAAGAGAAAACAAAACAAAAAATGTCTGGCATTTATAAAAAAAATAAGAGGAAAGGTTTCATTAAATGCAACAAAAAAAATGCATATTTCATAAATATAATGATTACTTTCTTAAAAATATAGTAATAGAAATATTTTAAGGAATATACGAACCTTTTCAACTCGTTCATAATTTCTTGATTTCATCTGAAACGAAAAAGAAGATTTCATCTGAAATATTAAATAATAATTAGCAAATTATATAATTAATAAAATTATATACATAATAATAAATAAAATCATATAAATGCATTAGTTCTATTGTATACTAGCCGCCTTTGGCGACTAGCTGATGAGATGGGATTAAGGGTTGCTTAAAATTTCAATTAAATATCTAATATAACTTGGCCTTAATGGCTTCCTCTGAAAAATATTTTTAAACTTCATATTATTATACATATATTATTCATATTATTTAAGAAGCTTACACCATTCTGTTCATTTTTCGATGCATATTCCTAACTTTCTGTCTATATTTTTGTGCACTCAATTATATCACAAGAAAGAGTAGCAGTATTTAAAAATGGGCGCATTTAAAAAAAAAATTTCACCATTACTTAATTCTGAAGCTACATTTTACTTAAAAGAGTAAAAATATTTTTAAAAAAATTATTAAAAGCATACCTTATACTCAAATATACTGACGTTTCACCTCTACGAATAATAAAGGTTATTATATTTATTATTATACCTAAAAATTATTATCATAGTCTCTCTCTCTGTGTGTGTGTACGCGCGCACGTGCGTGTATGTGTTGTAGAATGACAGGCCAGACCATTGACTTAAAGTTAGTAAACTTAAAGGATAAAAATGTAAATTTACAAAGTTTTTTTTTTTTTTGAAATCTTAATTAAATTTCAGTTAATAAAAATTCGTCGGTTTTTTTTTCTATTATTTTCGAAAATATTATAGAACAAAAATGAGTTCACAGTATCTTAAAATTCAAAAAGTTACTTTTCAATTATATTAATTTTATGTGGTATAATTTTATTTCAATTTTTATGCTTTATTTATTGCTGATCCAGATGTGTAGATTTGGCTTATTTTTCCATGTTAAATAGATTTCAGTATAAAGAATTTTTTTTTTTGTCTGTCAAAATTTAACAATATTTTGATGAGGAAATTATTAAGATCAAATTTAAAAAAAAAATCAACAAAAAAATTTTTAGCAACCATTAATCCTAGCGAAACAACTGATCGCAAAAAGCGGCTAGTGAGAAAATAAGTCGAATATTCACAACTTAATCATTAAAAATGTGGGGGAAAAGAAAGGTTAAAATAATAGTAGCAATAATGGAAATTATATGAATTTCGATTCAGCAATGAAATGTATTGTAATATAATAAGTCTTAAAAAAATTTTAACGAAAATTAATTTTTAAAAAAATAAAAAAGATATATACGGCAAAAAAAGACTGATATTTGAAAAGATATTTTTGCATCATCTTAAAATTCAAAAAATTAAGTTGAAACGAGTTTTTTGTTGTTGATTTCTAATATAATATATCGCATTGAAGTTCTTTTGAATTCTAAAATCTATCATAGTTTTGAGCGTAAATTTCTGGAAGTTATTGCAAAAAAAAATCCAAATTACATTCAATTTTTATTTAATCAAAAAAAATTTTAATCACTTCCAGGTACACATTCCCAATCTTTAAAATATATATGTGCCCGGTTATCCAGCTCTAGGTCAAACAATTTAGTCTGTGGGGTGTTAATACACGCCACACGCACATTCCTTTTTATTGCAGTCGATTTTTTTTTAAAGGGAACAATAAAAATATCACCGTAACAAAATACTCCTATAGAATTTTAAGTATTTTCGTAAAATTTCATTTCCAAATTAATTTTTTGACTCAAACACTCCTTTTCTGTTACTTTACGCATATTTTTTATTGGAAAAATTTAGAAAAATTAGATAATAAAAATTTTTAATGCATGTCTTTTAAATCTCTCAATATTTCTGACATATTGCTAAATTCCAGAAAAAATCCTGGAACAAGAAAATGCAAAAATTTTAGCAATTCAAATTGTTTAAAAATAAATGACATAATAGCAAATTCTTTAATAAGGGCATTTAGCGATTAGCCTGTTTGACAGTACTATTAAAATTTTTCATTGTCTTTATTTATTTATTTATTTTAACCCTTAATTTAAAGTTTTTCAAATTAATTGCGCAAACGCAAATCAGTTCCACTTGTTTCAAGCAGTTTTTCCGTATAACGAAAATGTTATGAAATTTCGAAAAATACAGGTCCTAATCGACAAATGGCCAATTTCCAGGCTGATTAACAAATCGAACTTGCCGTAAGTCGGATTTATATTTGTTAAACACCATTTTTATTCAAATGGGATATAAAATGTGCACTTAAAATATTTTTAAAAAATTAATCTATGTATCTTAGATGTGTATTCTATTCTATATTCTAATATATATATATAGATTAAAATGACATTTTATTTTCAAATTTATTTTTTGTAGTTCTCATTACCGATTTTTGTATGCCACATAGATTGCAAATCGAAAAGAAGGGGTATATAAAAAATACAATCTTACATTTGCTTTAAATAATTATAATGATCTGATGGTTTCATTTTAATATAAAATAGTTTGACATATTTCCTAAGCTGAAATTTCTTTTCACTAACAAGGATTACTGCTTATATCCGGACATTTAATTTAAACTATTTTTATCAGACCCTTTATCTCATTTATTTGTGGATCGTGTTTGGTAAGCGGACTCATACCTAACAGATTGTCTCGTGTCGCCATCTAGTGATCTTTTCTGAAGCATATGGTTCTTTATTCTATTCCAACTTTCTCTTATAAGTTGTGAAAATACAATAAAAGTAATACAATAACATTTTTTAGCTTATTATTATGTGCAAATAAAAAAGTTATTTGCCTATTAAAAATTATACATCTTTGCCCCTTTTCCACCCCTACTGTCTTCACAATCTCACCCTCATTCCATTCATTCTCCTTTTTGTTCAATATAACTGATGGCGTACGATAGATTTGTGAAGGTATATAGTTTGTAAAGTATTTCAGTTCGACTTGTTCGAAATTTCATTTTACCAAATGACGGTAACTGTTAAAAAAATCAGTTAATTTGAAAGGAATTTATCTGTAGCTAAAATTATTTTAAGGAAATAATAAAATGATTAGTAAATATCATTATGATACTTAATCATCTGTTCAGATCACTCAGTAATACAAAAGAAAAGTTTGATTTTTTAAACCAATTAACGTAGAAAAAAAACACACTTGCATTCGGAAATTTCATTTCGAGTGAAATGTCTCCCCTCCATCTAAATATAGAACCACGAATCAATTATTTAAAAAATAGTATATCGTCCGATCTTTCCAAAATAGAACTTCTGAAAAAAAAATTTATTAACAGAATGATTGAGCAAGATTGAGCAAAATGACCCAAATTGAGAGGATTTAATGAGTTCGTCAAAAGGTTTTAGTGGTGTACAAGGTGGAATAAACAGGACGATTAAAATGAATAATTCCTTCATTACAACATTGTAAGCTATTTGCCATAACATTTTTAATGCAACACGATGTATAACATACATAAAAAAAACATATCAATTTCGTATAAAAGGTTATTTTTACTTTCTCATAAACATATTATAGAGAAAGTATAGTAATCATAAAAAAAATTCGAACTCGAGAGTGTGACGTCTTAGACCTCACTTTCAGAAAAACACATTTTTTGGAAATGTCCGTCCGTCTGTGACAATGATGATTCAAAAACACTTTCAGCTAGACGGTTGAAGTCTAGCTGTCTGTCCGGCTGTTCGAAAATAAGTTAACACGATCATTACAAAACGAAGACAGCTAGAGAGATAAAATTCGGTACCTAGATTTAACGTCTATAGTGTAAACACCTGCCAAATTTAACTACGGGTTCACTGTCTATTGTCCTATATTTTCAGAAACTTGTAAATATGATAATCCAAAAAGGCATTGGTTTAAATATATCAAATTTGGTACGGGTTTTTGTGTTTGGTATGGGATTATGCAGTTTTGTGTCAAGTTTTTTTTTTCAATCGTTTGAGAAAAAAGTGTCTAAAACAAAAGTTTGATTTTTAGATATTATTAACCGCATGCTAGGGATTAACCGCCATAAACTAACTAAGAATGACATGATACTCAGTGAAAATGCCAAATTCACGGCAAAAGTTAATAACTTTTGTAAGCCAATGACATCTAAAGCGTTCTCTATATAGCTTATTAGATACTATAGAGATAGTTATTACATAGTTAAAGATTAGATTAGATCTCTAGTTTATTAGATAGTATGCGAGAAAGTTTTAAAAAGACCACCCCCGCTGTGGGTTTTTTTTTTTTTTTTTTTTTTTTTTTGCACCTCATTCTGCGCAATGTTTTGAATAGGAATACAAAAACTATAAACACCCGCTATCAAAAATATTGCAAGGATGGGCAGAAAACGCAAGCCATCCATCCGTGTCACCATTTCTCTTGCAGGTGTGGATGAAGATTCCATCGTGTGAGGATTGCGCACTCAAAAAAATGACTGATAATAAGAAAGACTGATATTCTAAAATATATAATTTGATAATTTTATATTATAAAAGTATGAGTAGTAAAGTTATGAACAGTACAATTCAATATTACTTCGGGCGAAGCATTAAAATCTATCAAATATCAACTATGAAGCATGGGATTGTCAATAGCGCTAAAACAATAACCGCTGGCAATCCCGTGTTCCATTATAACAACCTGTCAAGTTTTTGTTAACAATCATCGTGTTAGCAAAATTGTATATTGTATAGTTTTATAGCAATAATTGTATAGTTTTAATACAATTTCACTTAATGCGGTGCAATCACTTTTGGACCCCATCGTTCAATACGAAACGCTTTTGCACAGCATCAGTACGAAATTAATATTCCCATTGACTCAGTTATCATGAAAAATCAATCGGACGGAGTAAGCGCATATGGGTGGGTCTATAACAGAAGACTTTTATTGAAACCAATGGGAGCGGTCTCTCCGAAATTTTCACGCATACTATGCAATAAATGTACTTGTACATTTTTAACAACATAGCTTTGATGAACAACAGGAAAGAGCCTATAAATGTGCGATCTTTGGTGATTAACCACTAGAATACGCAATTATAAGCACACCAGATGTACATTTTTGAAACATTTCCTTTTTAGAAGAAAGAACTATAGTCACAAAAACACATAATGAATTTCATATGTTTGAGGCATTACGGTTTTGAATCATCGCGCTTTATATGCTTGTGAAAGTATGGCCCGACAGCCGGTGAACTTATTGACGGATTTGATCCAAAATTTGATATTTATCTACATTTACAACGGGTACTATATCCACAATGGTGCACCAAATATACTATTAACCAATTGGTCATACGTAAGATCTGAAGCGCTTAGAACTCGGATATATATGTATATATATAAATAAAAATTCAATATATTAAGCGACTGATTTCTATTTTACAAAAAGTATAATTGCGCAATTTACAAATTTTATTTAATTTACAACAAGAAACACTGCAGAAGTATGCATGAGTTAAACAATTATCTCTCTCTAAGATGAAGTGGAATATTTCATTTATTTCCGTAAGAGATGATGACAGATGAGATGATTATGTATAGATGAGAGTATTTTATCAGTGTTGAGAACAGAGAATGAAAATATGTATTGGTGTACTGCAACCAATAAATCAGAAAGGGGCATTCATCAAAAGATCATTTATTAATGTGAGACGCAATTTCAATCCAACATTATGTCCCAATTATTATAGCACATCTAGTTACTTAAGTGCATAACATCTTGCTGAATTTTTCTCAATATTCTTTGCAATTTTAATATAAAATTCTCAATGAAACCCCAGCGGATTCTCGTACAATGTAAAAATATATGTTCCACCTAATAAGAAAAT
>JAPMOR010052790.1:66065-81702 GCA_026543865.1 Argiope aurantia | reverse complement strand
GGATTCTCGTACAATGTAAAAATATATGTTCCACCTAATAAGAAAATGAAACTCCGGCGGATTCTTGTACAATGTAAAAATATATGTTCCACCTAATAAGAAAATGAAACTCCGGCGGATTCTCGTACAATGTAAAAATATATGTTCCACGTAACAAGAAAAATGAAACTCCAACGGATTCTCGTACAAAGTAAAAATATATGTTCCACGTAACAAGAAATCGATTTATAATTGGCATATCATATCGCGCGAATTTATGTAAGCTAGAAATATTTTACTTTTAATAAACTGTCAAACTTAAAAAATAATGAATAAACAGGTAAATGTATATAGCTCTTTTCTAAATAAAAAAAATAATTAAATGCCTCTATATGAAAAATACATCTCCCAATACATCACTGAAATTATAATATATGGCATGTATTATTCAGTTTTCACGAAATATTCTTTCTCGACTTCAGAATATTTGAAAAATTTTCGAAAGGTGTGGGGACATGGGAGCTTTTAAAGAAAAATTCGGAGTCCCAAAATAACGGTAATTATAAAACAGACAAAATTATAAACTCGAGAAATTTTTATTTTGTTATAATTATAATTTTACTGGACATAATTTTCTTTAATTAATCGAAGACGAATAATTAGAAAAATATTTCTAAACTTAGTCTGACTCACAAATTTAAAAAAAAAAGTGAATAAGAAAATGTGCAAGTCTAAAATATTAGTATTTCATTATTAATTTTAGTAATTAATATTACATTACTGGGCAAAATTATATATTCAAAGATATAAAATTTTGGATTGTGATCTTTTTGGTTCGAATAATATTATTATAATATTAAAAAAGTGATCAATGTTGCCGTTAGAAATTATTAATATTTTTCACAAAAAGAGACAAATCATAAAATACTAATTCAGCGTAAAATGCTAAGGTATGAAATTCTAGATTGTAGAGTGTCTGCAATTTATGTTTTTAAAAAATACTAATTCTTATTAATGTATATATTGTTGGCAGGTATTCTTTTCTGTATTTCCTACAGTAAATATCAAATGATAAAACTGAATTTTTAAAAACTAATGTAAGCGATTTTTTTCATTAATTTCAAATAAAATTTTTCCAGGTTGCCTTTTTACTAGAAATCTTTTCTTTCTTTTAATTTTAAGCTCTTTTGTCATTTAACTTTAATTCGTATTTCGAATGACTTGCATCCCTCTATACGTATATAATTTATTCTTGTGAGTTAGTTATATATATTAACATCCCGTTTGAAAGCAACAATAATTCTATTTTAAGGACCTCGTAATTTTTAACCGCAGTCAGATGACGATGACGGCATCTGAGTTGGCATCCACAACCCCTACCAAATTTTCACACTACAAAAGCGAGAGGACATTTGGCACCGAGAAATTTGACGTGCCCCAGACCCACTTGCATAGCGGTTATTCCGTAGAATTCGGTTCCGAACCTGGAATCCTCCATTCAAATTTAATAATTGGGTCTCTCCTTTTAATAAAATGAGCAATTTTGTTTCAAATCCAGTACATTTTTTTACATGTTGTCGATTTATTTTAGATTAATGTTTTATTAACATAGTAAACATATATTAGTTCTTATTTATCTGTTATGACACCATTTTATTCATAACATAAGTGAAATAATAATAATAATCGTCTTATAAATATTTTAATAATAAAAGTCAACATAATGACACATATAACAGCCCGACTAATTATATTTGATAAAATGTTCATATTATTCTAATAATTAATCCTTCAATCCTTCATGGAATTCACACACTTACACACTATATATATATATATATATATAAAGTAACCATATCTAAAAATTATTTCTTATTCAAACTAAAACCAAAAAAGAAACAGAAAAAACACCATAGTATTTAGCAGCAGCTACTTCTAAAACACAGATGAATTGAGACAATAGTAATAATAGGAAAAAATCAAAATTAAACAAAGTAAAAAATAATCCGGCCTGAAGACTTTCTCAAGGGTAACACTCAGACAGGGATTCAAAAAAAGGGATTTTTTCTGTGAAGGAATGCAGACTAAACAGTCTAATGTCGATTCCTCGTGACCCAAAAATCCCCTGAAATTAGGCGTAAGAGATATACCATTTTAACAGAAAAGAGAAACACAAAATAATAAATTAGAAGAATACGTCCACTAATAAGCAAAAATACAATAACAAAAAATAACATAAAATAACCATATAATAACACTCAAACCAGTAATGAAAGAAAAAGGAAAATACATCCTAGCAGCAGGCAAAAAGTTTTAAGCTTTCCGGTTGTGTTACCCGCGCTCAGAGACCATCCAATTATTTTTTACATTGAATGCGGTCACGAGGAATCGATATTAGACTTTAGTCTGCATTCCTTCATAGAAAAAAATCCCTTTTTTTTTGTATCCCTGCCTGAGGGTGATCCTTGAGAAAGTCTTCAGGCCGGATTCTTTTTTATTTGGTTTAATTTTGATTTTTTCCTATTAACTTGGTTTATATTACTATATATATATATATATATGCCGTAGGCAACTAACTGCCTAGCCTGTCTTAATTGGATATCCACCACTAATAAGAGAGATAAAATACTTGCGGCCTTTTTAAAAGTAAGGGAAAAAAAGTCAAAAATTAACATTTTTAACTGAAAGATAATCTTTTGACTAACTAACTATAAATTGCTTGAGTAAATCGAATCTCCCAGCAGGGTGATAATGGTGTCAAAAAATCTTAAAATGCTGAAAGACATGGAGCTAAAAATTGTCTGTTCTTTCGCCAACTATTTAAGTTTAAAAGTGTTGCCTTTCTTTTGTTGTGGAACGCCCATTTGGAGGAATATGGAGAATTTTGAGGAGATTTTCGCAAAATGGTGGCCTGCTTCTTATTAAATAAAATGATTGATGTAAGAGAAGCTCAGGAGAAAGATTAAAGAGGGATCTCTTTGTGGCTTTGTCGCCTCGAAGTGGATACCATTTCGGAGAACTGGTCTGTGATATGGATGGATTATGATAAAGATGGCAGTCGTCTATAACAAATCCTGTCGATACTGCTTCGTTCAATGGTGGCGATACACTAATCCATTCAGGGGGGAGGGGGGAGTATCTAGCAATTGTTTGAACGCTGACAGTTCAAATTTACGAAATCACCAACCACAATCCCGATCTTAAAACTCCACTGAAAAATTTATGGGAGCAATATTTCGTACAGTTTATCGTGACTAGCGTCAGTGCCAGAAAAGGAATGATATAAAAATGGTAATATTCTTAGCATGGAAACAGATGCCATTGGAACAATCGGAAAAGCTTGTGAAGTTTATACCAAGTCGAATTCTGAAAAGGTCAAAGTAATTCTGAAAAATTGTGGCATTTCCTTTTTAAATTTTCAGTTTATGATAGTATTAGATTTCGAGTAATGCTAATTTTTTTAAAACTAATCAGTTTCCTATAACCTATACGATTGTACTTTAAGTCACGTATCATATCAAAATTGTAAATGTTTCCATAAAAATTTGTTTTTGTTGCGAAAATATAATTATATATTTCATTAAATTATGATTAAAAAAGTAAACATTTTATCTAGCATTGTATTTGTCGAAACCATAAGAATCTGAATATTTAAAAATAATATAAATCCGCCTATTTAAATGTTCTATGCATAAATGCTATATTGAGGTTTCTTTCAGCTAACAACATTATTGGTATTAAGAAAGCTTTTACAATAGCCTCTCTTTTATAAAAATTTCAAAATAGCTTCGCTTTTCAAATTTCGTTTTTTTAGTATCTTTTTTTGATCCTCGTAAAAGGAGGGTCGTGGAGAGCATGCAACCATTTAACATATTCAGGAATCATGAGCCTTCATATTGAATTAAAAAACAAATAAAATCAATAGCAAGGATTTGTAATTTTTTTTAAAGTTTTGCTCATTACCTGAAATACATAAATGTTAATGAAACTGTCTGTTTTCTTGTTACCCTGATCCATTTAATACTTGCAAATTGTTCAGCATTTGCAGTTCAAATGTCTATAGTCTGTTTTGTATTATCATTTTCTTGAATTTCAGGGTCATTTCTTTATAATTGATATCATGCAATAGAACTTGAATTATACGAATTTTTTCTTTGGTCCCTTAAATTTCCCATTATCACATTAAAATATCGTTAAAAACTCAAAAAAGTTCCGGAGAATTTGGAATCAAAGCCAAAGAATCTGAAAGTTTTTTTTAAGCTAAATACTTCTGTATTTTTTTGTTTATGATGTCCGCTTGTTATTAATGTCCGCTTTACTTTCAAGTCAACGTTTTTAAAGTTGCTTCTATCTATTTATTTATTAAATTTATATTATTAAAAGCATAATTATTATTACAGCATTTGCTAAAATAACTCATGGGTTACTGATAATGAATTATTTTTTAAATTGCCAAATTATTATTTAAGCTAAATTAATTATTAATTAACTAATTATTATTTTCAAATTATTATTAATTCAAATTATTTTTTTCAGTGGAGTTTAAGATCAGGATTATGGGTTGGCGATTTCGTAAATTTGAACTGTTAGTGTTCAAACAATTGTTAGATACTTTTTCACCTGAATGGATTAATGTGTTACTCTTATTCTTGTGTACAGCCGACCGCCTCGCCACCACTGAACGAAGCAGTATCGACAAGATTTATTATAGCCGATTGCTGTCTTTATCATAATCCATCCATATCACTGGCCAATTCTCCGAAATGGCATCCACTTCGAGGCGACAAAGCCACAAAGAGATCAATCTTTAATCTTTCTCCTCAACCACTCTTACATCTGTCATCTTATTTAAGTTAAGTTAATATATTAATATCAAATATTACATTTACAGTAGTTTTTAACAAAATAATTATCGTTTTCTCTTGCTCCTGTTTTTAGACACAGCGTTTTTCTTACTTGAATATTTATATTGGCTTCTTTAGCTTCGAATTAGCCAGATTCTATTGTATCTTTATTGCAGCTATTACAAAAGATAAAAAGTTACCACTCATAATATAATTTTAATAAATTTTAAAAAAATAGTTTGAAGCTATATTCGCCTGCTTCACCGAAAGTTTAAAAACGGTTGAACACCAGTTTTACAATCTAAAAAACAATTTAAAAAATCATTTATAATGTATAACCAAATGCTAAGGTTCTAAATTATAATATATTAGGTCTACCTGAAAGTTCTATCCGTTTTAGAATGAAACAAAGGAATACATTTTTTCATACTTTGGATAAACTTTATTGAATAATATAATTGCCATCATTATTTATGACTTCTTGCCAGCGTGATGGCAATTTGTATATCCCATTTTTAAAAAATATCTTATCTCTAGAGGCCAAAAATTGAACCAGTGCTTGTCTGATATCTTCTTCGTTCTTGAATTGTTTGCCCTGCAAGAAATTTTGTAAGGACAGAAACAAGTGATAATCAGATGGTGCTAGGTCCGGGGAGTATGGTGGATGCGACAGAATTTCCCAGCCTAGCTCTGCGACTTTCTGACGAGTCCCCAAAGCAGCATGTGGCCTGGCATTGTCATGAAGCAGTATGATGTCCTTCCTATTGAACATCGCCGGCCTCTTTTCTGGGAGTGCTGTTTTTAATTTATCCAATTGCTGACAGTACCTCTCCGAATTTAGCCTTTCGTTTAGTTTCAACAGCTCAAAATGTATTGGTCCTCGAATGTCCCACCATATACACAACATTCTCTTGTTCAGGCTCAACTTCGGTTTAGAGGTAGAGGGGGCAGGTTTTCCGGGTTCACAATATGCCCTTTTTCTTATGATGTTTTCATAGGTAATCCACTTTTCATCCCCAGTTATGATTGTAACCGGAGCGGACAGAACTTTCCGGTAGACCTAATACTATTGTATATTACTGCCTAAATTATAAAAATCATTTGAAAATCCGCAATGGAAGATTAATATTAATATGTAATCAGTTATAACTCTCTCAGGGTTTCTGAAGCTTTTTTAAATTGTCAACCCCGTCTGTTTTTTCATTATCCCATTCTAATTTGAAAACCTTGTTTTAAACACAAAAATTAATAAATTAAGTAAAGAAATAAAAAAAATTATTAATAACTTAACTAATAATAAATGAAAACAAACTGTTGTATTTGGTGCTTCATAGGCCAAATCATCTGGCTTAGAGTTACCAAATTTGATACCTTCAAGTGGAAACATATATTTTGGAGCAATTTAAAAAAAATTGTAATTAACTAATTAATATTTAAGCGAAATTTTGACGTTTGACTCAATAACTTCTAAAAATATTATTGCACGAAAAATGATATCATTCTTATATCATTCAAAATTTTTTTAATTGCATTTTTAATGATATTATTCAGCTGTTAGCATATTCCCCCCCCCCTTGGAATTTCGGCAATTTTTTAAAAAATTCTTTTTTATAACTTTACAATGAAAATCCAACAGTTTTTAACCTTTCATCAAATATTTTCTCCTGTTGAAGGTTAAAGAAAAATTATCAATCGCATAGTTTAGAAGCAGAATGAAATTGAAACTGCGGTATCATGGAAGACAACATGCAATTTGAAGATAGAATGAACCCTGACAGTTAAGTTTTTAATGTCATTACGCTGTCATCGGACTTGATTGCACTACGAAAGTTCATTCACACGCCAAATAGAGCAGTTGTAAGACTACTAAAATAACACCGATTTAATGTCTAATAAAATTCGTAGCTTAAAAATATTTTATTGAAGAAATCACAATCATGAAGCCATGCATAAGAGATTTAATTAAAATAAAGTATAATCAATACACCGGTGTACTAGCAGGTCACTAAAAAGTGGCTGGTTCTAAACAGAAAAAGAAAATGAATTTAAATAACCGTCGAGTGGGGAAATTTATTGGAATGATATATTTGAAGACGATATCCTAAACAATGTCTGCATACAAATATTGAAAATTTTGAAAAAAGTTATTTCGAGTTATTTTACATCAACATTTAATTATTTAATTTACAAAAAATGTCAAGGTCACCGACTCTATCTTCTTTGAGTGGACATACCGACAATATTCGAAAAAATTGGATTGTGAATTATACCAGTTTATATTATATACCAGTTGTATATTATATTATTATACCAGTTGCGAATTTTACCAATCTAAAGCTTACAAACATCTCAACATATAGAAAAGAATAAAATTTAAAAAAAAATGCTAATTCTCTCATGGATTCGGTATTTAATTTAACCAGAAAAAAAAAACAGTATGTGATGGTTCATGGCGCCATCTGTTATCCTGAAGTGAAAAAAAATTAATTATTTATTTAAATTTCAGTCTAAATTAATTATATTCGTAATGAAAATGATAAATTTTGTCTTTAAATTGTTTTCTTTTCATTTGAAAAGTTCAATTTAACTTCTCAATTCTTAAAAAATTTTCACTTCAATTTTTTTCTGAAATATGTTATCAATTACTTTAATGAAGTCGATTACATCACAGTTAACATGTTCGGCATAATGATGCAAAACATACGAGTTATATGAGTTATACGATGCATTATATTTTATTCATTTATCACATGAGCAAGACTGGATTCAACTCTGTAGGGGCCCAATAAAAATTTCAGGGCCGTTATTCTCCCCAAACCAGATTTTTTTCATTGCTAAGCAATTTTTAAATAGCAAATATAATAGTAAATTGAAATAATTGAACATTTAATCGTAGATTACCTAGAAAACAATTGGTTTCGGTATCTCATATATAAAAAAATAGCAAAACTTTTCCATACTCTTAAACTTGTAAATCAAAATAATAATAAAAACTTAAATCAATATTTAAACCTGTAAATCAAAGCACAAAATTAAATCACTCAAAAAAAAATGCTGAATTCCTAAACAGTTGTTATTTTGCCTGTTTTATAAAGCAATTCCCACTATGACATCAAGTTCTTGTTCCCCCTTGAAGTGGTAAACTTGAAGGATATCAACAGTAAAAACTAAGCGCATTAAAAAAAAAAGAAAAAAAAGTTTCCTTGAAAGCCTTTATTCCGAAAAACAAACTACTATTAAAAGTCAATTTCAACAACAGGTATCATCTCTGTACTATCAGGACTCATAGTTAAAACTTATGCTAATAAGTCTTTACTATGAATAAGTCTTTATAATGAAAATATTGTAATCTCTTTCACCATCGAATTGCATCAAGTAAAAAATTTATTTTTTGTCTATTAAGATGGAGAATAATCTTAATTATATTATAGTGGAATAGTATATTTTAAATTAGAAAATTTATATCATATATATGTTCCATAGGGTGGACACCTCAAATTAGGAGGATGAGAAGCTTCCGATGTGGTGGTTGGTTCTCATCTAATAGGTGAGTACAGAAATGGTGTGGGATCAACTTCTCCCCACCACTATACCGATAGCGGGACATGCCACCAATAAGAGGAATTGTACAATAGCCGGTGATGGCCCTTAGGACTCCACATATTACTCCTATGCTATTACAGGAGAAGCTTCCGGTGTGGTGGTTGGTTCTTGCCTAACAGGTGGGTACAGAAATGGTGTGGGATCGGCTACCCTCTTACCAATAGCAGAACGTGCCATCAATAAGAAGGATTGTATAGTGCAAGGTGATTGGCCGTTAGGACTCAACCATATTAGTCCTATGCTGTTATGGAAGCAGCTTCCAATATGGTAGTTTGTTATCGCCAACAGAAATGGTGTGGAGTCAGCTACTCTCCTACAAATAGCGGGACGAGTCACCAATAACATTGCACAGTGTACAGTGGCGGCCCTTAGAACTCAACCATATTATTCCTATACTGTTACGGCGTTCCGATCATTCAAATTTTTCTGAATGCCTTCGCAAGGATCGTTGTAGTTGTTTTTCGTTATACAATATTAAACTACGAATCTGATATTAAAATGGAAAATTTTCAGATACACCAATCATGAAATACTTATTTTATAATGACTAATAAGAATAGGGTAAAATTCTCATCCTAAATCGACTGAAATGAAGCATTTTTTTTAAATCATACATTTTATTTCAAAAATGAATTATTCATTTAATAAAATTTCATAAATTAATAAACATTTATCATTACAATATCAAAAATTGTTATATACAAAGGCTGTCTGAATCGGCCCCATAATTTTGAGCAATTATTGGATGACGAAAACAATGCCTTAACCAATAGTTCTTCTTTTTACCCCTCACTAAACTTCCGCATCACGACAATATGTGAACCTTTGATCTTTGACTTTAGATTTAACAAACACCAAGTTCGTATAACAGCAAAATTTTTTGGCCTCAAATCCAAGATATCAACAGCGTCATCTAACCCCACAGCAGTCTTCAATAAGTAAGTAAATTTATGGCAAAGACCGATTACCGTCTTCTGCATAAATACTAGATACCGTGTGGTCGATTGCTCTTCATTTATTACTTTGTAAATTTCTCGTGAATGGACTTTTTATAAGAGGATATTTATTCTGTCAAAATAACAGGAGATATACAATCGCATCGAAATTAGTGACAGAAGGAGATGGTTCAAAACAATGAAACTTTGATAAGTTACCACCGTTCGAACCAGAGTTGCGTCGGATAACCAAACGAATGGGTAACAGAAATCTCTTAGTACAAATGTATGGTAATGTGGTTTCACTGCTGACATGGAACGAAAATGAAAATAAAATCGTCTCCTATAATATATAAATAATCCTTTAAAATGTCAAAGTTTCTGTTTGAAATTTGCAGAATGATGCAGTAAAATCTTGTCGTCATCTAGTGGCATGGCTCTATGAAGTTTGATAATATTTCTAAATAAAAACAATCTCTTTAGAATTAATTCTTAGCTGTGTCTATCAACCATTTTCCCATTAAAAAAGAAAAAAAAATGATTCGAATTTCAGAAAATAAATTAATTTCCGACTGAGTGGACATTTAAAACGGAAATTCAATTCAGAATTAACTATAATTTATGTTCTAATGTTTACAATGTCATCTTGTATTACAATCAGTAGCGTAGCAAGTGTAAATGACAATCGGATTGTCATTTTCCGATTCTTCTAAATATTTGGCTGTAAAAAATAATATTAAGAGCAGAGACTTAGGGAGAATGAGTGAAACCCGGGGCATGATTTAATTTTTTTACTCCTATTTGAAATAAATGGTTTGGAAAATATAAATGGCCTTCTCGTCATTAAAAAAAGAAAAAATGTTTTGTTTCCCGGGGCTTTTTAAGACTGTTCCTCCGTGTTATTTATCCTCTCCAAGTCACTTAATTAGAATACTAACATTTAGCCGTCGAGGTGCTTCCTATGATTAGTTCTTTGGAACATCGTTAATGTCCTTTGTGCTTCAACTACGTCATTGAATATTCTGTAAAACAAATTTAAAATACTAAAATGTATGTGAAATAAACACTTAAAATAAAACGACTTGCTTCATGTTGAGTCCATTTAAGAAATTCCTCCCATTCCAAGCCTAACTAGGGACAAAAACAAAAAAAACCTGATATTCTACTATTATATAAAAACAAAAAGACCAGATATTCCAGATAAGCTGCCATGGTCCTGATTCTGCTTCTTAATTACTTAAAAAAAATGGATCAAATTCAGTCCCGTTTTCAATAAAATGTCTCGTATTGTTTTTTTAAATTATAGGTTAAAAAAAAAAATTCAACTTTTGAAGAATTTTCACCCCAAATGTTACCAGCTTCAGAATATCGTAATCAAAATTAAGAAAAAATGACAGCTTGGTGTCCTAATACATTTGAATACTGTTATATAAAATTCAAAATCCATCCACGGATTGCACAGTGAAACATTCTACTTCAATAACGGAAATAAGGAGCAAAATACAGCCAAAGCGTGCACAAGAAGAGCATTTGCAGTAAACAACAGCGAGCAAGCAGTAAATCGGTATTAAGCAATCGTAACAGCGTAGAGAGTTGCGGAAGTCCTCTAAAGAGAGACATTCATTCTATCATTCTCTCTTGATTCTACTACTAACTAGTTTGTGAACTTCAATCTTTGCCTCTCCCTTAACAGGGCATCGAATGTTCTATGAGAATATCGTACCTTCGCTTCTAATCAATACTTCACCAAAACTCAGATATTTCAGGAATCTTCGGCCCCACCACCAAATGGTACCCAACTTGCATCCGCAAACTTTTTCCCCGCTGAGGTACCAACTGCGCAGGGAAGCAATATTACAAATTTGCAACAGTATTAACTGTGCTTGCTTTGTGTCAATGACAAAATGACCAAATGGTTCCCATTTTTTTTTTTTTTTTACTCTTTATGACTTGCTACCATCTCCATTTATAGAAGCTCGAAAACAAGCTCAAAAATTAGATTCTAAAAGTTTAATGTCAAAAAACAAAGTCTTCAAAGTAGAAGGCAGCGATTCAAAACATTAAGTATGTGTGTCGATTATAAATAAATAAATTAAAAGCTTATTAAAGATTTTAAAAAGTAGCATTTTTATATTGATTTCACTTGAAGTCTCAAATGAATATCTTTGATTTCAATACAAGCCTTTTTCTGATAAATTTTATCGTCATACTTAATAACACCCAAGACTTATTTCATAAACTGCGCCAAATGTCTAATTTATTCAAACAATTCTCAGAAGTCACAGTATTATGATACATATTGCTCTAAAGAGTATCGTTAATTTAGTACAGTAAAGAGAAAATAACATAATGTAACGTAATGAACTGTTAATTAATCCTTGTATATAATCCGAATATATATCAATTGAAGATGATTTAGTTTTAAACATCAATAATGAATACTGTGACATAGTTCTTTCTGCAGTCCCATGGGATTGAGACACATATTATGTCGTTCATCGGCGATTCGAGCGTTTATAATGATATGCGTACTATTAACATCAATTAACAGATTTAAATCATTTTTAAATTACTAAAAAATGAAACATTGTATCGATTCTTAAGGCTATATTACACTAATGACTAAAAAAATGTGTTATAGAAAACACGAAAGATATTGTTTTCTTTTTTTCTCCGCGCTCAAATAGTTTGCTTGCTTGACAAAAAGAGACATTTGAATGTCAAGGCCAAAAAAGATTTTATTCCCAATGATGAAAAATTGGTTTGATTTCCGGAGCCTCATGGTCATGGAAATCGCTTCAAATATCTCTTCACAATTAAATAAGTTTCAATTTTAATGATGACTTCACAGTCACGTTAATATAAGATGCATTAAATATGATTTCATCTTTTCTTAAGCTAAGAAAGGACATTCCTTTATTTTAAAAATTAAATTCCGATTTAGTCAAAATATTTCTTTAAAAAACTACATTTGTCCCTTCTTTCGGGCAATTCCATGGAGAAAAAAATCACACTGTTTAAACGCAATCTAGTTATCAAGTCAAACTTCATCTTCAATTTTATATCTTCACAAGAGTAATATGATAAACCTCTCTACAGAAAGGGTAATCTACATGGTGTGAAATAAATTGTAGTCAGAAGGAATAGCATCTGATGAATACAGAGGAAAGGGCAACACATTCCAGCAAAGTACATCAAAAGTGTTCTTCACTGTTTTGGCAAAGTGTAGGCGAGCATTGTTGCGTCAGATAACAGACTTATCATGCCTTTCGTTATATTTTAAGCATATCTCCTTCATTACTTCGTTCAAATTGATAAAATATTCTTGTATCGGTCACCACTGATGGTTTGATCAAGTAGTGCTCCAAAATCTGCATTTTTTAACCATGTTTTTGCCATAATACTGAAGTTATTTTTAAACTGCTGAAATCGTTCTTTGTAAATGGTATTCGGTGGGATATGTTCACCATAAATGTTCTAACAGCAACCGACACGTTTTTTTTTTTTTTTTTTTTTTTTTTGCTGTAGTTTTCTTAGCGATGGAATAAAGTAAAATAGCTTTCCCGCAAATGTTATTTGCTTTGCACAAAACTAAACATGTTCACTAAGCTTTAAAAAAAATGTTTTCTTAATATTAACCGGAGATCACAAACTAATTTTTAAAGGTTGTTGTTAAACATTCTAAATAAAACTTTCCCAATCTATTTGCAAGCAATACTACTACCGCCATTTATTAAAAATGCACTGAATCATATTTAAACATCCAACATTTCTTTACAAACGGGTGGGTAAGAATTTCATCAGCTTACTTTTCGATTCTATTCTCCTGTTTAACTAGTATTATAAAACTTCAAGGTGACCAAACTATTTTACTACTACTAACAATACGCAAAGAAACACAAATTTATCTCTTTCACAGATTCTGACAGAACTATGAGTAAAATGAAGCTGTTTCTTGTTATGTCACAAACAATTTTTTTTTACTGTCATTCCCCCTCCCCCATTTCAGGATAGTGTTATTGAGTTATTTGCTTAACATATCAACAACGACCCAGAAAATTTTTACTCCTTCAAGAACCGCATACTTGTAGAAAAGAATTTCTTTTTTACTTCGAAGCAGAAAATATATGATAAATCTGGAATCAAAATTGGAGCTTTGCGTATAAAAATGTAAATCAAGTATTTGAAAACAAATATTCAAGTATTTTCCTTCCCATTAAAAAATGAAATCTAATTACAAAATCAATAAAAGTCAGTCAATCTTATCACTGTTGAGCATACTTTAAAAAATATATTAGTTATTTTCTTTCATGGAAATATAACACTGAAAGTTTAATTATATCTCTTTCCTCCTTTATTTAATACTAGCCGCCTTTGGCGACCAGCCGGTTCGCCAGTATTACCGCTCGCTACAATTTTGAATTAAATATTTTAAGTAACTGGTCTCTTAAAGGATTCTCAAACAAAACATTTTTAATCTTCAAATTTTGATAGTCATACCAAACTTATATTGTTTAGATCGTTTAGTTCAATTTACTATATATATTTTGCTAATTTGTTGCCATTTCTGGTAAAACTTCAACTTTAATTAAAAATGTAAATGACGAAATTGCAATTAATATTAAGATATTTTTAATAAAACCAAGCGTTTTATTTTATTAACCATCTTTATTGTTATTTATTAATTATTATTATTATTGAATATGAGTATTGCAAACAGAATCGCTCGGTATTTAAGTCTTATGTTAACTACAAAATATTTTTCATAGTTTATGTAATATCTCAAACAATAATTGAACAAAAATTTCTGAGATTCAGTATAAAATTCAGTTTTTAGTTTTGTTTTCAAAAGGATTGAAATGAAATCAATAATAATATTTTGTTCCTGCTTATAAATATATTTCAAAAATTATGAAGTCTAAATTTAATGCAGTAAGGTATCATATTCTGATAAATATTCTGGACACACCAAATTTTAAATAAATGAATGAATGTTTCTATTTTCCACGATCAACTAAGACTTATTTATGAAGTTTTAAATGTTAAAAATTTAGAAAAACTCACCATTTTCATAATCTTAGACCAATTAATCTTCAGAAACCTGCGCGCTTATTGGCGTATTTTCTTTGAAACGATCGATGAAAAATCTAAAATTATCCTTTTTTTATTGAATAGTGATATTCAAATCTTCATAAATCAGTCAGTTTAAGTGATTTGAAATTAACTCTTAAAAGTCAGTGATTTAGTTGATTGGGAATTAACTTTATGACCACCATAAAATCTGTGCTTTCTCTTGTGGTGTATGCATTCTCCTTAATATCCGATCTAATAAAACATCACATACAAAAGTACTACTTAGAAGAAACACATCAAAAGTAAACGTAACATTTCAATAGTTGCAAAAAACAAAAGAGAGAAAAATGCAATTAATAAGCAGACGATATTTAGAAAAGTACAGATATTTAGACTGGAAAATGAAATTATCTGAAATTAAAAACACGCGCAGACGATATTTACAAAAGTAAAAATATTCAAACCTGAAAAGGAAAATATATGAGTTATTCCATCAATAAATGCCGTAAGTTTTTTTTATATCTTTATTATTTTATGAGTCATTAAACATCAAAATGGATCCGGGACTGAATAAACACCCTGTATAGAGAGTGTAAAAGATCATAAAATAATTTTTCTTGAATTTATTTTTTAGAAAAAATAATATTTCATATTTGTTTCATTTCTTACAGACGCCAAAAATTATAATTTTGCAGATTTCATTTCCAAAAAGATTTAATTTATTTTCAGTTAGAGCTTTAATCAATGTGATGGCAACACTTTGAAAAAAGCTATTTTTTTCTCAAGAATGCGAAACGTGCTTAATCCTCATTTTTATTTTTGACGAAAAAAAATATTGAAAAACATAGTTAAAATATTTATTTAAAAATTCATTAAAAATAGAAATTTGAATTTAAGATTAAAACAGTAGTATCATTTAAAAGATAAATTTTTTATCTTTAACTTCATGTAAAAATCTTTTTTGTGCGGTAATATTTTCGGCAGTTATAGCAGAAACATGTCAAAATTTCGCTTAATTTTTAAATAAATAAAATTCTTGTTAAAAATTCGAAAAAATAACCCCCAGGTGCACATTCCCGGCCCCCAAGGTATACACGTGCCGAATTTGGTAGCTGTAGGTTGAATGGTCTGGTCTGTAGAGCGCCAACACACACACACACACACACACACACACACACACACACACACACACACACACACACA
>JAPMOR010052790.1:20185-66055 GCA_026543865.1 Argiope aurantia | reverse complement strand
ACACACACACACACACACACACACACACACACACACACACACACACATTGAGCTTTATTATAAGTATAGATTTTTCAGAATATCGCTGATATCAAAGTCAAGCGCTGGTCAAAAACTGCAAGCAAGATATACAAATGGTGGCCTGTACGGGTTCAATATACTGGGTACTTTTACAACTCACCTGAATAGAGAAAGGAAAATCAGCAAGAATATAAGGGTTCGGTAAATGGACCGACAAATTCAGAGGGTAGTCAATAGGCATGAAGAGGAACAAAAATCGCAATGACACATGCTATCGCAAACCATGATGATAGAAAAACGAGAAAAACGCATGCAGGCGCTGGGTCCAGAAAGCATTATGAAAGCACATAATGTACAAATGTGGGAGATGGATAATTCCCCTGCAAGTCACAAAAAAGTTTGCCGTCAACAAGTAGGTAGGAATCCTCGGTGATCAGCTCTAAAAAAGGCCGTATTTGAGGCCCGAATGGAGGCAACTGTCTAGTTTTTCTGCAACAAGTCCTTCCGGAAATGTTGCGAAGTATGCTGTTCCCAGTGCAACGAGCATGTGGCTCATGAATGATGGAACTCCTACACATTTTTCTCCCTACACGAGGTGCATAATCACTTAGATGTCACATGCCCAGGGAGACAGACTATATGTGCCGGATCCATTTCTTGACCTCCACTTTCGCGAGATCTTATGTCCGTATGTCTTTTTCTTACGGGATCACCCTAAGTCACTCGTTTATGCGACGCCAATGAACACAATGGAAGGTCTCTTAAGCACGCTATAGTAGACATCATTGGTACCTTTGATCGCGTTCGAAAATTTTTATGTCGTTGACGATTATGCAATAACATCAGACCGCTAATTCCGACAACTATGGTAATAATAAATCACATAAATCTTTTTGTAGTTATTATTTTACTTCTGTCGTTCCAACATAATGTCGAAACTTAGTACACTGTTCGCATTTTTCATTCTTTCAACATGGTTTGCGATACTACGTTCCATTGCAATTTTTGCTAACAGTCCTCTGGATTTGTTCATCCACTAATAGAACCTCCTGTATACGTGGAGTCCATGTTTTAGCCCAATAGGAAAGGATACAGTCTATAGGTTTTAGCTATTCTTAAAAGTAGATTGATATCTATTTTTTTGTTAAGAAAATATGAATTCCCCTTTAAATATAACAAAATTTTTTACCATTGTTAACGCATTTTCAAGGCATTGGGAACAATAATAAAAATAAATCTTCCACATATTACAATGGTAAATAATGTAGAATGACGCAATCTCTGACTGATATTGAAATCCGGTGTATGTTTTCCGGACAATAAAAGTCTGCGAAGAGAATTTCTTGATTCACATAACAGGTCTTATAAACAGGAACAGAAAGAAAGGAAAATTAAATACTACACTGATCATAAATACATAAGTAATAAAATAAAACAAAAAATAGGATTAGGTGAATATAAAAAGCATTCATTTTTGAAAATTAAAATCTGATTGTAATTTTATCATCAGGACTCGAGTTAATACTTTCGGCTAATTTAGTTTCTGCAGAATTTCGCGGTTGTAAATCATACATTAATCTTTAACGTAACTATTTATACATTTTCTAAAGAAATTTGTTATTAAAACTTCCACTAATCCATTCTTCACAGAAGCTATCTTACAACTTCCCTCTAAGCATATTCTTGAGAAATTTAATGAAAAGAATTGTCAAAATCTCCCTCTTCACAGATAGAAGTAACGGGCACAAAAACTACTCTTTCTCAATGAACTTTTAAGAAAAACAGGCAAGAATATCATCCCTCCCATGGATGTTCTGTACTTTGTAGGTCTTTTCACCAGTAAACAATAAAGGAAATCTTATTGATTTTAAATGTATTCGTAGCCGCTATATCTTGATGCAATTCAAATACAATTTTTGTTCATTTCGATTTTTGCTATCAACCCTCTGTCAGTCCATTAATGAAGCACCCTTTACAAAGGGGATCTGTAAATCAAAGATATCAAAATCGTTAGTCATTTTTCACAAGTGATTCATCGTTGCCAGAAGAATCAACACATATTCTAGGGTTAAATATCGCTCAATACGCATATGAGTTGGTTTGACTTGGTCATCTGCGTAACGTTTTGAAAGAAAGAAATTCTGTACCGCTTATGCGTTCAAGAATCGTATATTATATTTATGCGGTATTTGATGAAAATTTTCTTCACTTTATTCGTTTTCTTAATGTGATTACGTATATAACTATTGATTGTCAGTGAATATAATGCACATCATGAATATTCACTACATTTCAGAATGAACAAACCAGAAAATCTAATTTAAAGCAGATGAGCAATATTTCTTTTCCTTCAATAAGAAGAGTATATAAAGTAATAGAAATCTTTAAAAGTTTTGTGTTATTGAAACAACGGCGTATGATAACATATCATAAGACGATTTCAAAATATTGAAAAAAATATGATTACCAACAGCAAACAAGTGTTCTGGGGGTCACTTTAAATTTTGTTTCTAAAAAGAAGCCCATCAAAATGTCCAATAATGTGAATTTCGAAAAAAAACCTAATGAAACTAATGTTACCAGGATTATTTCAAAATGTACTACTTCTATACATGGTCCAATGTCAGGAGTAAAATAATTTTAGTTATAACTGCATGACTATAATAACTACAAATCATGAAAAGATCTTTGAATGATATGTATTTCAGCATCATGGTTATCTTACAACACAACAGTATCGAAAAAATTATTACTAGAATAGAAAAGAATAAAACATTAATTGGATTGACTTGATTTTGCGATGCCACAACAGATTATATAAATTTTTCGAGCAGGAAATGGAAATAAAAAATGTTTTTATTAGTATACTAAAAAGTTAGACGTAAATAAATTGTTTCAAAAATATAGACTTACTTTATCGATTTTTAAAACAAAACCACTGAAGTATTCGAGACTTGCTTGACTAACTGGAATTTTCATTAATTTTTTAATATAAAATTAATTTTTGAAGAATCTTATGTTATTTATTAAAATTAAATTTTTATGAATAAAATATGTTCTCTCTCTGAAGGTATTTAATGTAGTATAATTTGCTCATAATATTATTTTTAAGTCATATTTTCAATTTTGTGTTGAAGTTCATGTTTTTGATAGTAAAAATCAGAAGGATTGGCATGTCCAAAACATTCTTGCATATTTTTTAATCAAGAGATCATACCTCTCCTCCAACATAAAGACTGTGGACCCTGGGCAAAGACGAGGGTGTCTTCAACAACATTGGTGAAAAATAGCTAAGAGACATCTAATCTAGTATTTTTAAGACATCTGAAATGTGTTTTGTGACATTTCTTTTTAGACGATTTTGAATCCAAAATGGATTCAAAATTCCCACTGGAATAAATAAATATGATTTTCAAATAACGACTGAATAAAGTCCATTTAATGATGAGAATCCGTATCAAAATTTGCAAAAGGGAAAAAAAAAAAAAAAAGGTTTTAAAGTCACTGATCAGCGTTTAGAGGTATTCAACTAGATAACAAACATCTACATTTAGCAACTGACTGTAACAACCCTGCTTGGTTAATCTATAAGTTTGTTTCTGCAATTACGTTTGTAGTTCGGGTCGCAAATTTTAACCAACTCCAATTCATTACAAAATGGGCGAACTTATAATGCAATAATATTAGGAGGGGGAAAAATGGAATATTAGATTGTTTTTTGTGTGTGTGAAAATATATTTCAAAAAAATAATATAGTAGATTCGCCTACCTGGTTTACGACAATTTAGCATCTGTATTATCCCTATTGGTGGTTTAAAAAAAATAAAGAATAATTCATTTTGCAAAGACCGACTTAAAAAAAAATCTTCCTTTTGACTCTTAGATTAAAGAGCCAAAAGGAGAAAGCCTTCCTTTTTCAGACATGGAAGCTCAAAGGCTTTAAAGCAGTCAGTTTTGATTTCATTAAAATAGATGTAAAATAAATAAATGGAAGAGGATTTTTTTGTTTGTTTGTTTGTTTGCTTATGAAACAATAAAATGAAATTTTCACGTTTCGAATTAAAATAGTATAATTCAAAATGAAAACAGATACCAAGAAAGAATAACAAAAGAAAATGAGCATAAAGAAGAATTCTGGAAAAGCGTTCACCGATTACCATCCTTCTGCGAATTAAAATCGTTCAAAAATGATAGGCGTGGGTTTCAGAAAAGTATAGCAATCGTTTACAGACGAATTAAAAGTTTCAATAATTTTTTAAAGAATTAAGATTACGTTTCGCATCAATGATTTTTCCTACAATAATGACACTATACATTAGTTTAATGTTTTTTGCAAGTAAGTTAGATAGCAAAGAATTTTTCCCTAATCGTGTACAATAATGCTTAGAAATCTTTTTTATTTAAATTTTTAAGTACAATACAATTCATAACAAATATTTATAAATTGTGATCTGGATTATTAAGTCAGAAAATATGATTAAGGGTGGGTTTCACAATAAAAGGATTGGGGCGGAAGTGACTATTTATAAAACTCTGGAAAGTTCTTCGTTATCTGGGCAGCCCTTCCGTCACATTAGGCCGGATGGTTATGATACTACTGTATATTTTAATACGTATGTTTTGAATATTCTTCTCAAAACAGAAAATGCATTCAACTGGTTTTGCTTGCAAATTACACAATCTTCAATTATATGTTATAAAATGGTGCATTTTTGTCCGACAAGAATATAAACAATGTTGCTTTGTTCTATTTGTATGCATTGAATTGTTTTAAGTAAACATGTTTATTAATTCAATTTTAATTACTGAATTGTCAAATTCTGAAACCACTGATTCCGAACAATAAAAAGTGTAGTTGTTTGAAAGTTTTCATCCCTTTTATTTCGAAGAGAGGTATATGAGGGTTGTATAAAAAAAAATACTGGGCCTTTACAAAATATACATATTACAAGATAATTCCTCGAATATCAAAGAATACAGTTAGCATCACCTTGATTCAGTTTCTTTCGGCCAGTATAAGTATCTCGTATCCATTGCGCTGATTATCAAAATCATTTTGATAATAAAAAATGATTTCAGTTCAAGAGGATTACTAATAAAAAAATTTTACATCAAACAGACATACGATATATCAGAAAATTCACGCAGCAAATTTCAAGTTAGTTTAATCATATTAGTGACTCGCTTTAAAAAAACCATATTCAAATTAAAACAGTCTGGTAAAGTGGGCGTTAATGGTAGACTGCGGCAAATAGTGGTAGGACCTGATATGTTTAATAACAAACGCTATTTGAATTACCGCTTTCTAAATTGATTTGTGGTTTATTAAATAGATATCAAAAAAATATGTATCACAAGAAATTAAAATCTTTCCGTCATTTTAATAGCATCATTATATAGGGGCTTTAGAGTAACTGGAAACGAATTTTGTAAACACTGCTCACTGATATATATATATATATATGTGTCTGTAACATTATTTTGGTTGCAACGGAAGGCAGGTTTGAAGACATAGACCAGACGTTGTATTTTTAATTTCGTTTTATTCTCTTCCGGGTGGCAGGCATGATTATTTAAAAGAAGGCGCAGTGCGTCACAAAAGCAGAAGTAGAAAAGGGACGAAATAAATTATCACTAGCCTTATATAACATGGGATTTCCAGCCACGCGCCAATTGAATACTCGTGTTGACCTTTGACACATTGGCAAGGGATCACTTTCACTTGATATGTAGATTGATGGCGCAGTACTTTTTAGACAGCTTCAGTTGAAAAAATTAAACCGAAAGTGGAATTGGATCAAGAAATAAGAGAATATTTTACTATGGGCTAAATTAAGATAAAGTTTTAGAAATTAATTTGGATTAAATTAAGAGTTTAAAATATTATTACAATCCCCCCCCCACCGCAAGACGTGGAAGTGCACCAGGGCCCTTTGACATATAACCATACTTTACAGTGGTGTCTGAGTAAGTTTAATTTAAAAGTATATTGAAAATGACACCTCAGTTTCCTTTACCTTCACATTAATACAGAAATCATTTTGAGCAAGATTATTTAGAACATAAAAAAGATAAAGTGATATCTGTGAAGATATCAGATAAATTTAAATATTCAATAACACCAAAATAATAATATTAAAATGTATAATATAAAAAAAATCGGAAAATAAACTTTTTTGAAAACAGAAATGACTGAATATAACGAGATACGAAAATGAAATACCTAAGACGTAGAAATGCACTTTAAAATTAATAAGGATTTGTTCAAATTAGTAACAGAAAGTACAGTTCCCACTTCGAGAGGAAGGTTAAATCTAAGTTCATTTTTCTGTAAATTAGTACTACCTGAAAAAAAATCTACTTCAGAAATAGGATTTAGAAGTACAACAGTTATCTGATTTCTAGAAATCACAAATTATCATTAAAAACAAAAACAAAAATTGATTTAGTTATATTAGTGCTCTTCAAACCCATCACGTATTTACTTTTAACTTCATGATTTCTCCAAACGTACGAATTATATATCTATTATGGTACCTTCGACATAATCGATCGCAATACACATATTTGCAGGAAAATCAACCATAGATGATTCGAGATAAGCTACTTTCTCTAGCTCCTGTTTTTATCGAAAAGAATCAAAATCATTATCTTCATATTCCTCTCTCAATATCCTGATTTTTTTTTTTTTTTTTTATGTGTGTGGGAGTGTTTTCTCGTCCTTTTCTTATCTCCCATACTTGATGACAACAGCATAAAACTATTATCAATAACAAAGTTTTATTTGAGAAAAATAATATATATGGAAATCATGTTAAAGTCTTTAAAAACGCCAATTGTTAATTTGACTTAAAATAATAAATTTTATAAATGGAACTCGACACTACCACATTCCTATATTTAATATCACTTCCAAACATAAAAGAAATTATTCCAAATTCAAGAAAAATATGGAATTTTTTTATTACATTAAAAGACTGTCCTCAATTTTCTCAAGATGAAAAATGTTAAAGGTTATTGAAAACATAGTACTACAGTTTCCTAAATAAGATTCAAAAACTATCTTAATCGCAGCTATTGAATCTTATATATAGCTTAGCAACTTAGTTTTACTAACCATCGATGTGGGGAATGAATAATGACCTTTCGAAAATTTGTGGTTTCACTTTTTTTAAAGCAATTGCAACAAAAATAAAGTCGGAAAATAACATTGAAAGAAGCAATATATAAAACAAAATTTTTTAAGTCGATTCCTACTTAGATCAACAAGTTTTTTTATTATTATTTTAGTTACTTTTTATTAAATAATTACAAAATTGGTGACAAACTTGGCGATCATTTGGCGACCAAATAGAAATTACTGGACAAATTTAATTAATTAATTAATATTTGAAAAAAACATCAAGTACCATCCACTACAAGTTCAAAAAAATGTATTTGAACTTGAGTGGATGAATAAAAAGTATTTTATTAACGATTGAAAATTTGAACAAGATATATATAGAGAGAGAGAGTGTGAACCAATAGTAGGAATTGAAAAAGTTGAAAAATAACATTATTCAAAATCCTTTAATGTATCTTACAGAGAGCATGTTTCCCAGCCCGTTAAGTTTTTACCAGTAAGTACTACAGTCACTGCATCCAATTACTTTTCTTGACTCTAAAGTCTGTCGGTAAATCTAGTAATATGCAGTGTCTATTAAGCCCAGAAAAATAAAGTTCACGAAGTGAAAGAAAAATTAATATGAATTTCAAACATATCTGATGTTATTAAGATGAATTATATACTTAAATAATGCCTAGTGAAGAAGTGTCAAGGAAAAAAAAAAAAAAGAAACCCAAAAATATACAATTGACAACAATAAAGTTACAGTTTAAAGACATCCCCCCCCCCCTTTTATAGCAATAACATAATAAAACCTTGGTCATAATAAATACTCTAAAGTTAGATAATTCTTAAAAAATGCATCTTTTATTTGGTAAATTGACATAAAATGAACATATATGACAGTGCCATATACTAGGGGGGAAAATATCCGCGTGAGAGTCGAGAATTCATTTCATTGAAATTTTTTATTTTGTGATCAAAAATATAAACAATAATTGGTCAGTAGTATGAAAGCAAGAAAAATTTTAAAGATATTTTATAACAATCATTTTATCATACATCCAATTATCAATAGTACATAACGTAGCGTAATATACAATTGGTGGTTCACTTCGCATTTTATAAATGTTTTAAAAACATCCAAATTAAAATTAGATAATTAGATAAGTTTAATTAATACATTTTGTAACTAATTTGTAGACACTGTTCTGAATAATCAGAATACATTAAGAGCCATTTAATGTAATCGTATCAGAATTCGATTTCGCATATACAGTCAAAAGAAAGTAAACACCTATGATTGATATAGAAAATGTGTTATTTCAAATATATTATTGACTTATAAGATCAATAAATAAATAAATACAATTATTAATTTATTTAGGCAGAATTGAAAAACTAGTAAATGTTCAATTAAAATAAAATACATGTAGAAATAACTCAACTTGAACCTAAAATCATCCAATTTTACGCGTCAAAAAAAACAACCCACCCAGTAAACACCCATAACTCTTTCTCCTTCAAATGTTTTAATTTATAGATGTCACCACATTTTTCCTAGAGGATCTTAACAAGTTAAAGTCTTATATTCTGTCCGAATTTATTTAAATTTCTAGAAAAATCTGAAAGATTTTGTAATGGGGAAACAAACAGGACTAGAAACAAGAAAATTAATAATAAACTTGAAGGAAAATAATAAATCCTTACGTGAAATAAGAAAAATTCTTGAAAGAAGCCACTGCACAGTAAAGAAAATGCTTGACAAATATTTCAAATACAGACAGATTTAAGATTTTCAGAGAATAAGAAGACCCAGACGACTTTCTGATATAAAAATGTAAACAATAATACAAGAAATCAAAGGTAATCAGGCTGCAAGTGCTGTTAAAATATCTCGAAGCATCTCGCAAAGATCCGCGTGTGCAAACACTGTAAGGAAGACTCTTCTTGAGCATGGCTACATGGAAGGATTTCACTTAAGAAACCATTCATCAAACCAGAAAAAGCATCTGCTGTTTGCCAAAAAGTACCTTTATAAGGATTTAGATTTTTGAAATAATTTTTATTTAGAGATGGGAAAAAAACTGTTTGGCAGAAGCTCGCAAAAATATGGAGACCAAAGAATGAAGAAATCCAGTAGTAAAAATTCATTTAAGATAATTTGTCATGGGAGTGGATCTGTTATGATTTGGGGTGTATGGCGACAGCAGGATTCGGTAACTTAGTATTGGTTATAGCGGATGTGCGACCCGTAGGAAGCCTTTTATAAGTCTCAGCAACATACAAAAGCGCATCGAGTTTGTAAAGAAGCATACAAGTAAGCCACTATCTTTTTGGAAATCGGTCCTTTTTAGAGATGAATCAAAATTTAATATCCACGGGCCAGATGGTCGAGTTATGCTCTAGAAGAAACCAAAGCAACAGGTGTTAATTACGAATTTATGCGGAACTGTAGAGCACTGTGGTGACGGGATCATGGTGTGGGGAACGAGTGTTGCTGATGTCGGCAATTTATGTTTTATAAAAGGAAATATAGATAAATACATGTATCTTGACATTCTAAAACAAAACGTTTTAAACCACTGCAGAAAAACTATTTATTGGACTTGCTTGACTTTTCAACAGTACTACGATCCGAAGCACACCTCCAAGATTTTTCAAGAGTGGTGCCTCTGTCATGTTAAACAACAGCTTCATGGCACACTCCAGTCTCCCGATTTAAATCCTATAGAACATTTATGGGAAGAAATCAGTTGTGAACTAAAAAATATGACATAAAGGACACGGTTGAACTCAAAAGAGCCATTCAGAACATCTAGAACATCCTCCAGAAAGACAAATAAATAAAAAAATGTGAGGGTCACAGCGCTTGAAAGATGAGATAAAGGCCAAATGAATCAAAGGAATAATCATGTTCGATAAGAATTAACGATTTATAAAAAAATTTCTGTTTAATAATAAATTTCCCCGACGACTACCGGTTTTCCGGTCTGCTGGCTATACTTGCGTGATGTTTTCTTCGCTTTTCTTTTTGGCTGATATTTTAGACAATAGATTTACCAACTCAGAATTTAATACAAAGAATAATCCAAAAATTCAGTATACTTTCAGTACTAACTTTTACCTAGAATTTTGATATTTTTCAATAATTTCAAATGTCAGAGTACGGCCACTTTCAAGTTATTTTTCATGGCGTGATAACATTTTTAAGCAGTATTCAACGCGCTTATTGAAGTCATACATGGTAAATGGAAGTCATAGATGGTCTCCCAAAATGCTAATACGGAATACTTTCGTTACATTACAAATGAATCTCTTCATTTAACTATCAGAAACAAACACAAAGCACTCTGACAAACACTTATTGATTGTTTCTGCTCTTTAGCAAACATAACACTAAATTAACCGAATAGACATATTGTGGAAATATATAAGGGCGATTTTTGGCAAATAAATACATCGGTCACCATTTGCACCTATTTGCAAGTGCACTGTCATGAGTGTGCCGCTCTCAATCTCCATACAATTACAATGAATAAAATGTTAAGAAAAAAAATTCTCCCACTCAATTCAGAATGCACAGTTCTTTCAGAATCGGAGACACATTTAGTATGATTGTACCCTTTATCCCTTATTGTATTGAAAAGAACGATTAGAAAAAAGAAGTTTTTGCAGACAATCAAATAAAAGATAAGTTTCATCATCTGTGATGAATCGGAGGAATTAGGCGATGAATATGCGCCTAACTCTTCCTATTTATTCAATCTTTCTATAAGATTGGGAGGGGGGGAGAGAGAAAATTTTAACATTTTTAATCAAAACAAGCTTATTGGTCCCCAACAAGCTGCATTACAGCATTTCAATAACGCTTGGCGACTATCTTGATGCTATACAAGGTACCGAGTTTGGTAATCACCAGATCAAGGCGTTTTTCAGCTTATATAATTGTAGATGGATTAAGAGCTCATCATTACAAGTGGGTTACGGGAGGATGTCATTCGTACACCAACATACCACAGAATATATCAACAGCATTGTTCACAGTTTTTTACAGCTATTTAATCAATTGCTAACAAAATCTCAATGAACTGAGTTACTCCTAAAATTCTAATATCCGTAAATTTCAGAATGGAGTTCGAAGATATCGGTTAAAGACATATCAGTTCATTCTATCACATTTTGAAGACGAAAACATGCCATCAAATATAACTAGAATATTAAATTTCCTATAAAGATGAATAGAAAAGCACTAATAGAAAGAATCCATTAATAAAGCAAAATTTAAAGGTTTGTGCAAATGTAATCGAATTTATCTTCGGGTTCTGAAAGATTAAATTGTATGTAAGCACAAAAAAAATTTATAACTTTATGTTGGCAATTATTTCAAAATAATAACTTGTGTTTTTAAAAAAAAAGTTTACATAGGAACTTGAGAAAATAAAACCCTTAAAGAACTGCACTATTTTTTATATAATTTTTAACTTTATAACTATTTTGTGCACGATGACTAACAGAGACGGCAGCAGAGATTTACCAACAAGAAGGAAAGAGTGCAAGAAAAACAGGCACAGCTTTTCTAATTGTTTTAAAATTTACATTCAATTAAAACCAATTAATTAACTCAATAAAATTCCTCACCCTCTTAATCTTTTTAATTTAAATGCTGTCCCTAAATTTTCTCTCATTTTTAAAAATTTACTAATATTTGTAAAAAGAAAAAAGTTCTCAATTTCTTTTACTGACAATAAAATGATTTTTAATAATTGTGTCTATTCTCCGAGACTCTTCAGATTTGCATACCTTGCAATCTAATTATATAAACAATATGTTTATATTCCATTCTAGATTTTAGTATATAGATCAAAATGCAAGCTGTAACACTAAATCGCCTCAGTTGTTATAGCATGATCATGGGAAATATTTAATCGGCCTTTAATGAAAAATAAGTTTTCCACTACTTTAAATTTGGTTCGAATTTAGCAACGTTCCTAATCATCCGAATCTGGTTTTAATACTTATAAAATATTTCAATAACAGCAAAAATAAATTAATTGAACAGGGCTACAGTAATTTATAAATATCCAATATCGGATAATGACAACATATGCCAAATAATAATTAAATCAAAATAAAATTGAAAAATTCATAAAAAAAATTCTTGAAAGTGAATAATGCTTCTACAATACATAACTTTATGAAGAAAAGAGCGGATAAATTTAATACCGATTATGCAGGGATATGCAATGCTAAAAGAATGAATGCATGCTCTTATAATGGAAGTTATATAAAATGAATGTAGAAACTTCATTCAAACAGTTTTATAAAAGAAACTTTTCAAGAATACAAAATAATTACTAAAACATATTTTATGTTTTCACAAAATTGTTTCCTCCGCCTCTAACACATACACTTAGCATATTAATTTATTTAAAAGAATTTTTAAATAAGGATTGCTAAGACGAGAAGGAATTCAGCTATGTTTTTTGAGTCTGAAGCAAATAAGTTCGGATGCATGAAAAAAAAAAATTACAACTATTCTGATATCAACAATATAGAAGGCAGGAGAGATAAGATGTTTCTTAACGTATGCGACTACATTCGGGAAGAATTTTTTGCAAAACACTCATTCCTCATTGAATTTCTGCATAAAACAAGATTGAAAAAAATAAAACAAAATATATTAGTTAAATGCCAAAACTTTTTTAACAATTAAGATCCCCCACCCCTAAAAAGAGATATAAAGCAAAAACATCTAGCCCAAATATTTATTAAATGATTCACTTAAAATTTTGCAGATAGCTAAAGAAATATATTACCTGGTTCCTGAACTAAAAAATATGCTGTGTCTCAACCATTCTTTAAATACTGGGGTTCAACAATAAATAACTCTTTTTTTTTTCTTTACAATAACTGTAGGATATTTCTAAATGAACAGATTACTTATTCTCTAGTTCAGGAATTCCAGAACATATTGCGAAATTAGCAAACCAAATCTGAACGAAACACATGTATTTCATTTTATTTTATAAGTTTCTCGAAAGAAAATTCTACTAAAGATTAGGAAATAGCCTTTAAAGATGTAAAATTGCCTTAAAATACGTATAAATGCAAATATAATAATTAGTGCAATTTCCCTCAAAAAATGGACTTAAAAATAAAATTCAAATGCTTTTATAATGAAAATTGTTCAAGCATTAAAAATATTAATTTTTTTTTTAAAATTCACAATTTCTCAAAAAATTCGATTTTTTAATATAGATTACCTTAAAGAAGGCTGGAGAAATTATACACCAAATATATATACAAACTTATTCTTTTATGTAATGCTTTGTAAGGTATGAAAAATGGATATGTGAAAAATCAACTACTTAAGCATTTGATTCCCCATGTAATCTATATGTGTAGACTTAGATTTAAAGAAAATTGTTTGATATGTGTATATTTAGATGCATTTTATTCAAAAACAGATCTTGAATTTGAATTCCCCTATTTTCATTTTAAGGTACAAGTTCTTGTCGTTAATTTCTCCCCTCAGAGATATTATAAACTAATATTCCCCGAAATTTGAGTTTTTCCCTCTCAACTGCTTGCACTTTCTTTTCTAAATGTGCCCTATATATATATATATACATATATATATTAATAATTATTTTAATCAACTTTTATTTATTAAAATAACTTTATCCAAAGTCTTTTCAAAATGTAGAAATACTTGCAATCACACAATTTCTATCATAAAAGATAATTGAAAGTAAAATTAAAATCCTGCATTTCCCAACTGCAGTTATAATACAAAAACAGAATCTAAAAAATTTAGATACTAATTTATTTAATATGTTTAGTGCATACTTGGAAAAGCTATATTAGTTTCGCTAAAAAGGTATATCGCATATATTAATTTTTTTATTACCAATTGAAGACTGCAATATACTATTAGAGAAACAATTGCAGTTCAATAAATTAGACTGTAAAAATTGAAATTTTACTGTTACCTAAATTGCAATAAAATGTAAATCTAATTTACATTTACTGATACTCCAGTAATTTTTTTAGTGAATTCACATATTTGGGGACAGCAAAGCAATTCTTAGGATATTAGCAAGCATACTGCAAAAGAGTGTTAACAATAGTTGCCTATGTTTTATTAAATTTATTTTAACTATTAACCAGATTTTAATGGAGAATTATCATAATGAAATAAACATAATGAATTAAAAAAAACTCAGAAATTCACTGTCATGGAAGTAGCAATTGGATGCATAAAATGAGGATTATTTTTGGAACTATTCAATTAATTCAAAATAACTGAAAACAACCTTATTGCCCTATTTATGTTATAATACAAATGCTTCAATTTTCCTTTTAATTCCATGGACAAGTAAACAAAATAATGAGAGAAAATAAGAAAAAAATTTCAGAAATTCTGATGATCTCAATTGAAAGATAAAGAACAGTATGTAAAAATGCATTCTCCCTTTTAATCTCCTGTCACAATGTCTGTTATTTTCCCAAAAGTAGTGCAAATTATAAGCTGAATGAAGCCATCTGAAACAGATATTTGAAACTCTGAGGACTCAATGTCATCTATGTCCACCGCACTGATCTCTTAAATGACTGACCAAAAAAAAATCGGCAAAATGTGATATCTTATTAATGTGCCATCCCAGTCAGCTATTTTGCCAAATGTAGCCATTCTGTCAACTTAAACAGTTACTTGAATATTTTGATTATTTATATTATATTAAAATAGTTTTTAAATTATCATGTTTGCTAACGCCCAGTTCTCCACAACCATTCCATAGCAGTAAAGACTTATGTCAATAAAACTCTCATTTGCTCACCTACAGGATGGCAAACGGTTACCGCCAGAACAGCAATTGTCTCCCCAACTAAAGCCGCCTCTGATAACTAAGATTATGGATATATAATAAGACTTTTCTTACATGTATTCTGAATATATTTTGTACAACTCTCAGCTTATTTATTCATTTATTTTTCAAGTATTTACTGTCAGAGAAAGAAAATGATATATAGATATTAAATTTATAAATTTTATTATACATTGTACTGAGCACATATGTATAAACAGGATCTCAGTAACCAACTATTATGTTCAATAATTTAAAGACTGGGTGGTCGAAACCATTTCTGTGTTTTGTTTAAATTCGAGTCAAATTAAGAGAATATAATTAAATAATTTAAAGTTAATTCTATCAATGACAAAATTAATTATTTTGAAGTGTGTACTGCTAGAATAATAAATAACAGAAGTTCAATAAATTAAGAAAGAATTCCACAATTGATTTGATAGCATTTTTATACCCTATTCACGCAACAAGCTATTCAACAAGAAGACAGAGGCATAAATGTAAGAATCATTACTATATTGTACCACTTCACTATCAGGCTCTAATACCACTTTTAAACCCCTTCCCTCTTCCCCCAAAAAATCCTTTAATATTATCAAAAAATTATAGAAAACAATAATTATGCAGTTCCATAAGAACTTTATAATTGTTACAAATTAGTTCATAATAATTTTTACTGATTAAGTTTCTCTACTCAGTTGATTTTTAGCATACATTAATTACACAATTGAATATCCTTATTAATTAATTCCTTCATTCAATGAACCAATCTAGATCTGTATTTGATTAGAGAATATTTTTAAAAAATTATTTTTTATCCCACAAAATTGAAGAATTTGTATTTATTCATTCAGTACATACAGAAGCAATAATTTGTACCAAATCACAATAATTACTCTAAATAAACATTGAAAAAATTAAATTCTATTCATGTGATTAAAAAAAAATGGGGTAGGGGGAGTTCAATCAAAAAATACATCTTTTTTGTTTTTCTGAAAGAAAAAGTAAAATTTATTTATTTTTTAAAAATGAAGAAAAATTCAATCTAAAAGTGCTGAGCTGTTCTTTGATAAATGTCTGAATATTTTTTAGCAGCTAAAAACAGTTTTTGTTCCAGTTAAAATATCTAGAAGTGGCAAATTATTTAGTATAACTGCATAAAGGAATAAAAAGAAAAGAAATTTTAGAAATGTTCTTTTAGAATTAAATCATACTCTAATTTCGACATTTTATAAATTAATAGAATTATTGAAATTTTTATTAATAATAAAGATTAATGTATGTGTGTATGTATGAGTTGGTGCTCAATGAGCCATATCGATTGATCTAGAACTATCAAACGGCATATTCAGAGGATAAAAAATGTACACGTTGAAACTTTTTCATTTTTTTTTTTTTTGAAATTTTAAATAAAAACCAATCAACATTCTGATGTTTTCGGAACCATAACCATCCATCTACCATTTGGAAATATTACAGTAAAAAATGAACTATACATCATTTAAAGTCTAAAAAATTATCTTCTAAATAATACTAATTTAATTTTAATACTATTTTTCTTAAATTTTGGACTTTTTTTTAGCAAATTTCCAATATTAGTTACATATCCAGAAATTCATACCATTTTCATTGTTCCCTCAAATATTTAATCCTACGACTTTCTTCCATTGTTTAAAGCTAAAGAAACAAGATTTTGTTTAACCCTATGAGCCCTGATCCGAAATCGCTCCATTCGACAAGGGCCTACTCAGGAGCTTTGGGGCGGTTAAATGAGTTTCAATGAGTGCTCGTCAACAAATATTTTTCACCCCTTAAACATCCCCAAAGCACCTGAGTCAGGCCCCTATCAAATGGGTGATATTGGGCGGTCAGGGCTCATTGGGTAAATATCTGTGTAGTTAACAAAAATGACTAAAAAAAAACGGAGTTATAATACCATGAAAATTATAAGTTACATGAACTGGACATTATCTATGTTTTTGGTAGCATTATTATACTATGGGCCTGGTTTTCATTAGAAAGGTTCATGTACACAAAGAATAATGAATTAAAATAACACAACTTTAATAATTGACTATTTGGCAGAATAATGAATAGGAAGTTATATCTACATGATTTAAATGAAATTAAATATAACCAAAATCTGTGGCAAAGCAGCTGGTTCACCAAAGATGACTAGTAAAGAAATAAAAAAAAATGTGAAACAAAGAAAAATAAATAGTTCCTTTAGTATTAAAAAAAAAGAAGAAATGAAAAACAAAAAAAATACAAGCAGAATAAAAACATTTTAAGATTAAACATACTAAAGGAATTTTATTTGTTTTCAATTCTTATATTTTCATCCTAATTATCGCAAATTTAAAATTGTCCATGTGTGTGAAATGGTAGAAGTATAATGGTTTAATTAAAGCGGTTCAAAAATAAAAAACATTCATTAACTTTTAATTAATTCTAATGTGTATGTTCAAATTACCTAAAATAAATAATACCATATTAATGGGGTTTTAATTAAGTTTTATTCTGAAACACGACAAATGTTTTATAAGGAAAATCTGTACTCAATAACATAATTGTAAAACATATTAGTATAGAAGGTACTGTAATGAAAACAGACGACTGCATTACCATTTAAAAATCAGAAAATTAAAAGGTACTTTACCTGCAAGCTAAATAAGAGATTATCAATACACAAAAATGTTAATTCTCTTATCTATAAATTTTTTTAAAAATGCACCCGATTTCAAAAAATGATAAGAACAACAAAGTTTTTAGTAGTAGTTTTTCGTTCTTAATGGTATATATAAAATATTGTACAAAATAGCGGAAGTTTGCAGAATTATAAATCTGAAAATATAAAGATATCACCTTTTTTTGGTATTCATGGTTTTATCATTGCAAATATTTAAAATGATGAAAGTGTACAATGATGTAAAAAACATATAGAGAAAACAAACATAGAAAGTGGAAGAACTTTTACTATTCACTTCCACAACTCCATAATATAAAAATAAATAATACATATATACATAAAAACAATATTTCATACTCTTTTTTGAAGTCAATATTTAAGGCACTTTTAGCCTTTCACCATTTTATATGTGAAAATAAGAGAAATTATATTGAATAGTTTTTATTATACAAAAACAAATACAGATCAAACAAAAGGTGTTGCCGTTTTCTCAAACTATACATAAAATCTCTAAAAAGCAAGAGTATGCTATAGAAACATGTTAGGGAAATAGAAACAAGCACACTTCCACACACACACAAATTCACACTAAAGTAATGTCTCCATATAAAATGCATAGTTTTGAAAAATTAAAATAAGCAAAAAGAATTCAATTAAAAAATTGTGGCTATTTTCCTACAGTTCTTTTACTACAAAATGAAAATCATAAAATAGTTTGTTTGAATGGTAATCAAATATTTTTATTAGTAGAAAAAAATTGTAGTAAAGGTTTTGAAACATTATTGGAATATGGAGGCATTATTAATAGAATAGGAAGAAAGACATAACTGGTTTTTCCTTAAGATGTATGTATTACATTAATATATTTTGTAAAAGTGATTTCAAATCATAAAAAAAAATCATTTTTAAATAACCAAATACACACAAAAAAATTAGTGTAGCAATCAATTTCATATTATTTTATAAAATAGAAAAGATATTTTTTATTAATCTTGAATGTAAATAAAGAAAGAAAAAAAAACTTTTAAGTCCAAAAATTTAAGTAACAGTTAAATACTATCCTCAGTTATGTTTTATATTATTAATAGTTAAAAAAATAAATTTTTTAAATATGATTCAAAAACAAACAGAAATATTTCATTCTGTTGGTAGAAGATGAAGATGACAATTATCTAAGCCACATGTTCCAATTTAACAAAAAGGCATTTAAATTTCTTTTTTCCCAATCAAAATTTACTTATTGGCAGGGTAAGCAATAAATATAACAGTAATTTTCATTTTAATTGGCAACTGTGTATAAATAGCCCACCAAATTTCTTTAATAATTCATTAAAAAAAAAAGACCAGACCTTTTTGCCTAATACAAAAAACATACCATAAAAATTTTAATTTTTAAAATTCAAGCAGTTAAGACTTTAGTAAAAATGAAACAGGAAATTTTAAGAAAATTATAATGAAATGAGAATACTATAGAAAGAATCTGTAAAGGTAATTTTAAATTATTGCTCCTCTAATAATGTATGTTTCAATTTAATATAGCAGGCTTCAAAAATGATAATTTTCTAATTTTTTTAATGGGAAATATTTAATGGAAACATGTTCCATCAATAAGTTATTTATATGTGAAGATAAAACCAAAGTTTACGATGCATCATCACACCACATTGGCAATTGTTTAATAAGCTCGCCAAATTCATTCAATGATTTATATTTTTAAAAATGCTATGCCTTTTTATCTAAAATAGAATTTAACAATAAATTCTTTTTTTATTATTATTATAAATTCACCACTAATTTTAAAGGGGATTCAAGAATACAGATCGCCAGAAGTGAAAGCAAAACCAAATTTTAAATAATTTGCATATTAACCGCATGTCATTGGCGAACTTTACTCCCAACCACATGTCATTTACAAACATAATTCAATTTTAGTTATGTAAGAATCTATTTGCATGTAATTTTAATGGGACTGTTTTTTTTTTTTTTTAACATAGCTTGGATCTATCAAGAAGATGAACTGACTATATTTAAATATGTTATTAAAAGTTCTGTATGATTAATAGAATATTTTGTTATAGATAATGATTCCTAATCTTCCTTTCAAATATCAGACCTGAAATTAAAGTATCCTTGTTATCAATAATTAAAAATGGGGAATTATTATGGAATATAAATAATTTATTTCAGCTTTCCTGTCATTTAGTACACATAAAAACTCTTTCAGAAGAGTTTTAAAAGGGATGAAAGTTTTTGATCAATAAGAATAAATAATATTTCATAGTTTTTATAGCATTTAAGTTATCAATATTTAAGAATATTTTATAATCTGACTAGCATACTATTCATACATTTTATCTTGGATAATGCATTTGCTCTCAAACTAAATTTGACAAAGAGAATTAATACATTCAACTAATTCAGAAATTTTAGGTTCTTAAAAAATTAAAATTTAAAAAAAAACCCAAAACCATCCAAATTACAATCACCTCTGTAATATATAATTTATCAAACATGTTAAATTTACATACCAGTTTTGAATATGAAGGGAGGGGGAATAAAGTTTACTGTATTGAAAAAAGCCCCAGATGCTTATTAAAAAAAATTTAAAAAAAAAAATATGGAAAAAACATTACCAATTGTTTGCCTTCCAATTAAGAACCGATATTTATATTTTTAAATTATATCTATTATCAATGACATCAAGCATTTTTAAATCATAGCCTAATGATTTTGTTGATTAGGCAAATTTAATAGTCCTGTAATATTTAATCAAATGTAATATGCATCGTATTCTCAGGTATGGTAGGTGTGAAACATAAGTGTAAATAAGAAAAACTTTCAAAAGCTCACTTTCACACATTTACACAGGTAAAAAAAGAGACATGACTCAAAAAATGAGACATCATCATTTTAAACCCTCTGCTAGTGAAATAAAATTTTTATTTTCATCATACCAAAGGAAATTGGCAACACCTATTAAGGAATTTTTCTTCAAAAATTTTCAAATAGTATGTCGTTGTTTATCAAATGGGATGAATATAAGTAAACAATTACAAGTAGGAAACTATGAAAAAAATTCAAAGGTATCTTACGCATATATATTAGCATGAAATAAATAAGATCAAAAACCTCGTGTTCGATGTATAACTTCCAATATCTTCCTGCACTTGGAAACTGAGTAACCACTTTTTCATAATAAGGCCTTGCTTCCTCTATTTTCTTATTCTAAAAATAAATTTTCATTTAATTACTGCTCATTTTAATTAAATTCAATAGAGTTTAACACTAATCAAAGCTCAACTAAATAAGAAAATCTAACAATACTACTAAATAAAAAGAACTATTTCCAAGAGATAACAGTGTAACTTACTTGTGCATCCCGAACAATGATACTCCATGCTTCGACATCATATGGATTCTGTTCAAGTCTCTTTTCAGCCTTCTTTATACGATCATTAATAAATCCCAAGTGAGATGAATCCTTTAAGAAAAAAATCAGTGAATGAAAAGTCCATTAACTGAGTTACGCATAAATTTTTACATATCATAATTTAAAAACATATATATTTTATTTCTTTACATTATAAAACAAAGCATCACACATTTAACAGTTTATATAGCAAAAAATGGCTTTACATAATTCGTAATGGGTATTAGTACTGTTGTGGGCTATTTTGTTTCCTAAATAGCACTTTTCAAAGCTTTCTTTTATAAATATAAATTTTAATTTTAAATAATAATAATTTAAAAAAGGAATTTCAATAAAATTATATATATATATATATATATATATATATATATATATATATATATATATATATATATATATATATATAAAGTAAAAATATGCATTAAGTAAGATTTTCATTGGTAACTTATTTAAAAAATGACATGAACATTAATTATAAAAATGTGACTAAAGAATTGTGGTTAATACATCTTTATAATTTTGGTTTAATCCTAGTTTAGTGACCCCCATGAGTTTGTCACCAATATGGTAACACAAAACAGGAAGCTGAATAATTTTCCTAGGTATCCTAATACTGATTTATTTACAATTTTTTTCACTTGTTGAGTTGTACATCTACTACAGTAGTTTTGTAAGAAATGAAAACGAAAAATAATTGACATATAAACATTCATTAAAAAATTTAATTAAATTACATTTTAAAACTTATACAAATAATACACTTACAAATAATAAAACATTCAGAGTTATTTTTAAAATAAACTATGAACAGAAAACATTTATTATTTTGCAATTCTTACCAAATTATGTTGGTCGAATTAAAATTGTCGGAATAAAAATGTTGTAAGGACAGAAATTAAAAATATCTGCTCAAGCTTTTTGAATCATTTATCCTTATTTTACACCTCTTCATCTGAATATTATCTTACCATTCTAACAGAATTCTTTGCAATTTGTTCTTTTCGTGAATTTCATGTAATTATTCGATTAGTCTAGGAATATTCAATAATCTGATGTCTGATAACAGGGATAATCAGAAATGTTATAATTACAAATATTATGAGGGATATTATATTTATAAACACAATGTCTACATTTAGAAATATATATATATGGCACAGAACAACATTTGCATCACTGAAAAGTGCTGTTTTTTTTTTTTTTTTTTTTCTTTCATTTTCTCTTGTGCTGTTCTGAATTATTCCCCGAATCCTTGTTTAATAAGCTAGCAAAGCTACTAGGTTCCCGCTCCCGCTGTTAGCAAAAACATAGGATTTTTATTTTAAAGTTAAAACATTCTGCTCAGTGCCAGCCATGGGTTCGAATTTTACTGTCCAAAGTACAGACAAGGGAAGCTGGTGTGCAAAAATTCGTTATTTAAAAATTCAAAGGAGATTCCGCAATAAAGGTTTAAAAAGAAGTATTCTTAGATAAAGCAATCTTGATCAATAAATTTCATTATTTTAATAAAAATGGTAGATAACTGTAACTGCTTCACAGTATTGTTTATATGGTTAGTCATCTTGATTGGTGACTTAGTGCTGAAAGTGAAATAATGGGCACACTAAACTGGGATTTTGCCTTAGTTTTTTTATTGGATTCAAAGTAAAAAATCGTATCATTTCTAAACACACATCTACATTAGTATTATAGTATAATGTACGCTCAAATTTAAAAATGTTTCACACAATTGTTCTGAAAAAAAATTACTATTTTGTACGGGATTTTATTATGTGCAAACATGGTACTTTAAAAATTATCTTCATGATCGATTTCAACATTTTCTATAATAGGAAAAATTTATCATAACTCCCCAGACACAAAAAGACCATAATCATGGAATACAAATTGAACTAGCCTATTCTAGGTCACATTTGCTGCTTCAAATTCTAAAGAAAAAAAATCTAATGATGTATTGCTATTGAATAACTACTTGGTAAATTTTAAATTAAGAATTTCCTGCTAGATTTTAAACATTTATATTATTGGTCATGTGTTTTCAATCTTACAATTTATAATATTAAACATTATGCTTAGTGATGCTTTAAATTGATTTACTGATTATAAAACATTACTTAGTTTCCAAAATAATTTTAAAAACAGCAAAAAATTTCTAAGAAGCACTTGTATATTACAACAAAATAATAAAATATATTCATCAATTTTTGTTTTAAATTATTGAAACAAAAAAATGGAATAAAAATTCATTTTGATGAAGATGCAATTTTTTGTCTTTTTATAATTTTTTCAGAATTCTGATGAAGTGGTACTTTCTTATTATAGTGAGCCCTAAGATACTAACACCAAATAATAGAGATATATTACCAAAATACTATGAAAAAGTAAAGAGAAATAAATCCTAGCTGCGATACTGGTATAAACCTTAAATTTCCAAAGGAAATATAAGGAAATATCAATAAAACTATTTTTTACACAACATGGATAAAACATAATTATACTTCAATTTTTTTTTCAGTGAGAAGTCAAGACAATATTTCTGTTTAACTTTAATATTTAATAGAAAAATAATTCAGAAAACAAATGAAATTTTGGCAAAATATATTTCATCAAAGATTATTTTTTAAAAAGAATTAACATACTTATATTATTTTACATCAAATTTTAGCTTTAATCAATGCACTCAAATGTAAAATGTTAGTAATTTCAAAAATCTTTCAAAGAGTAATACATTTTAATACATACAATAATAAAATTTAAACAAAAATTATTTTAAATAGATAAAATCTCTACAGAAAATTGATCTTAATCTTAAAATCTTAAGTAGAGCAAAATATTAAAAATCTGAAATCACTTCCAACAAAATATTTGAGAATATTTTATAACGAAAAGAATGGATGAAAAGGATTGTTCTTTATTTGAAATCCAAGATAAGTAATTGGATGTTAAGAAAAAGAATAAACTTGAAAGTTTGAAGAAAAATTTTCATTTCTGTGAAATCTACTTATTTCACACAAATTTTTTATTCAAAAGGACAAGTAATTACTTTTATTTTAATTTTATTAAATCAAAGTACAAGCTCATTTTCTCATGCAATCAAATAAATTCTCGACTCCCTGATTTTGTCAGAAATAAGTATTTTTTTTCAAACTCACACAAAATTCAAAACAATTTATTAAATTTAAAATTAAATAAGTTTTTCAATTTATTATAAAATGGTAGTTTTCTACCAAAAGTAAGGTTTTTTTTAAAAAAATCAGTTTATTGATATAAATATTAAACTTTGGTTTGTGTAAATATGTATTCCAAAAACTCACAATGTTTAAAGAAATGTTTGAAATCAGTAGACTGAATTCATATCAAAATGCACACTGCCATGCACTTCGAGACAGCAACGGCTGCAAAAATTATTTTTCTCAAAAACGTTCTACAATCGCTTAATACTTCTCTTACTCAGTATTTCAATGATTTACACATATATATCACAATAAAAAGGAGGCTTTTTTTTTTCGAAGCATCAAATATAATGAACATATGTAGCTTGTTACAAAATCTCTAATAAGAATTAGGAGAACAAACAATATAAGGTCACACAAATTTCTATCAAGTAATATTGAAAAAAAAAGCATACCTCAAATATAGACATCTTGCACAAAGAAAAGTCCTTTATATTGTATTAACCCCCAACCCCAAACCTAAGAAAAATAAAGTTTAAAAAATTTACAATAGATTAAAAAGATAAATAAATTCGAACACTGAATAAAGAGTCAAGAACTTCACAAGCGTAAACGACGTAGATTTCAGAGCGCATGCGCAGAGAAATCCAATTCAAAACAGTTACAGTTAATATAGTTCACAACAGCTTGAATTTACTTTTAAAAAGTTTTAGCACTTTCATTCTCGATTTTTTTACTTAAATAATAGCTTTTCATATCAACTCAAACATAAAAGTTGCTAAAATTTTGAAGTTAAGAATTTACATTTTTCAATTATATAATTTCATGCGAAACATAACAGCAGAATCCAAGCAATAATTGTTAAAATTCAAACATCTCAACTTTATCCTTCTCGCCGCAAGTTCAAGAAAGTAAATATTTATGTATATTAAATTTCACTGTTGTGTTCTGAAAATATTTTTCATTAAATAAATACTTTTCAAAATTATTGTAAACTTTGTTGGAATCTTGAAAATGGTTTCCCAATTTATATTCCGTAACCCTTTGCGGACAACAATGTTTCATAAGCAATTGAACTTTTCGATAAATTATATAAATATTCGATTACAGCATCAGTTAGCCGAAATTACCCATCAAACCTGCGAATATCCACCTATTGTTGATATGTCAGAAGAGGGACAGCGCAAACATCAGCGACAAATGTGGTACGATTCTATCAAGGCTATGCCCACTGTAGAAGAAAAATTATATGAATTAGCTGTACAACAGAGATTGCATCTGAAAAAATATTTTTTAACTTGTGTTCCTTCTTCATACACTGGCATCTTTTTCCATCAATTCATTACTCGAACTCATTTAATTGAAGGTTTACCTGATAAAATAAATGATATAAATGTTGAGGATGAACTATCTGATATAAAAGATACTTTTAATGAAGTATTGTTAAATTATTATCACAATCCTTGGCAAAGGCAGAGACCGAAGCAGTTGTCAGATTATTTAATTGAAAAAAATGCTGGATCTCAGTTGCTTAATCAACTTATTACACAATGCTACAAAAGACTAGCATCAAGAAATGACCACATTCTAGAGTCCACTGTAAGTTTGTTTATTTCATTGTCTCAGTATTTTTTTTTTTTTCCTTCTTATTTTTGTAATGTGTTTTGCATGTATAAATGTTTAATATATTTTTTGTAGCTACTGTCTCAAAACTTTCTCATTAAAAAAAAAGTAATCAATAAGCTAATTTGAATCTAAATTTTGATAATTGACATAAGCAACTATTTTCCATGTTAAGCTGCGCAGAATAGCACATAAATATGATACTTTTTTGAATTTGTTTAAAGTGAAATAGGAATGAATGATATGTATAGATTTGTTTATTACCTTTAATTACAAAAGGATAGTTTCATTACCTAACAGCATTATTCTTCCTATTTTATACAAAGGTGATAGCAAATGTAAGTATATATTGAGTATAATATTTAGCAATTTGTTTCAATGAAATTTGGTAATTTTTAAAGATAAGTGACTGAATAAACTGGTTTAATAAAACAATTAAAGTTAATATAATAAAGTTATTTAAGTTGACAGATACCATTTTGTTGTAAAGTAATTATGGAATTGAATTGAATGAAAGCATTTTTAAATTAAATAAATATTTTATTAATCTAAAAAGACTGTTTATTGAATCAATAAAATTGTGTTTCACATTCATATGTATTTAATAAGAATGCCTGTATATTTTTAATTAATGAATATAATTATTTGACACAATAATGTGTATAATGGCAAGAAATTTATTAATTTCTTAGTTTTGATACTGTTTAAAATTTAGAATTTATTTTAACTGATAATGATACTGTTGGCATAAAGGGGGCAAAATTAGATGAAGTAATTTATAGTTGTGTATTTTCTGTAGGTGGTTCAAGGTCACATTTTCTTCTGTGTTACTGGTATCAGACAATAACGAGGTAGAAAATGTGACCTTGAATCGCCTTCAGAAAATACACAAGACTATAGCAAAGAAAGAAAGCCTTAGCATTGTATTTTTCTAAAATGTATGTTTTAGGAGAATTAGTTTGTCTTTTTGACCAGAGCAACATGAACTCTAAAGCACCTGAAAGTGATAGATTATTTAAAAGACCTATAATTAATGAAATGTCCATGTTGCATTTAATACAATGCTTCTTTTAATAATAGCTTTGATTCAAGGTTTACTTTTATATGTCTGTGTTTGCTGAATTACATAGTTTCATTTCTTTGCATTTGATAATAGTATTGTTATTTTGGAAGGAATATTTTGTTATTCAGTTTTAATAATTTTTTTGTAATGTTAGAGATTTTCTCAGTTCCTAAAAATAAATAAATCATCTCTTATAATACTTTGTTTTCTAATTATTTTATATTTTGTTGCAGATTCAGCATAAACCAAGAATAAATAGTTTTTGGTGGCATGGTGGATTTGAATCTGAGAAGGACGAAATGTACGAAAGAAATCTGGCTTTCAGATATGAAGAATTTCCAGCATTTGTGATACGTATAAAAAAGCCCTTATCGCCTGTAATTATTTCTCTTTTACACCATAATTTTTTTAAATTATAGCTTTTAACTATCCTTATTGTAATTAATTTACTGCTTAATGGCGTTATGCAAAATTAATCATTTCTTAATTGTATTCTTATGGAAAAGCAGACTTATTACATTTAATTTCTGTAAAAGCACTTGATTTCCAAAATGGCAATGTTATTCAAATATAAAGCATTAAAATATAATAAAATTTTGAAATTCAAACAAGGTTTCATTAAATCTGGATAAATTTAAAAAATATATAGTATTTAAATATACAGATGGTTAGAGTAATGTATTTCAAAAGAATAGTAATGTCTTGTCTGATTTTTTAACACATAGAATGTTTTGAATATATAATTCATAATTAGTTTTAATATGTAATTTAAGAAGGTTGTTTGTCTATTTCCTAAAATAATTTTTTATTACAATGTATGTAAAAATAAATGGTCATTGTTAAATTTGTTATTTTTTTAATTTTTACTTATATTTTAATCTTTTATATATATTATTTGAAAAAAATATTTTAGAATTTAAATATTATTAAAAAAACATTTCATAAAAAATTTCACTTTTATATATTTGATTTTTTTATAATGGATACAATTTTGAGATTGCGGTTGTACTAGGAATATATAATATCCCACATATCTAATGATTTTGCTCTTATCAATGTGCTCTATTATAATAAGATATCATTTCATTTATCGTGTTTTAAGAAATTTTTGATATCATCAAAAACAGTGCACGCTCTAATGTATCACATTTGCTTAATTCTTCTCAAAAACAAGAGATATTTTATCATTTATTTTTTTTTTAAAATTTCATTTACTGTAAACATCAGGAATTGTCATATAAAAATGAGAAAAAAAATAAAATTGCTAAAAAATATTTTTAGTTATTAATTTCATATAAGCCATATACTACTTAGTTTAACATAAATTCCAAACTTCTAGGATGAACTATGATAACTGCTGATCGTATTGTCTCCTAATTACACCAATCATATTTGTGTTGCATAGCTGCTAAACAATTAATTAAGTCAATGAATTTATTCAGTAACTGCTTCTAATATCAACACATTTTAAGCAGTGTCCTAATTGATTTCCCACAAGGAAAAATAAGTCAAAAAAGTCTTTTCAGGAAATTATATTTTTTCATATCAATAAAAAACTGGATTTGAGTAAAGACATACATTAATTGCTGAATTGAATATTTCTGTGCACAAAATTGATTTATCTATGGAAGACTAAAATATCTACTTTGAAAATTATATTGGTTTACTTATTATGATATGCAGTTAGTAATTAATGGATTTTATTAAGATGAACAAATTGACCTTTAGATAGAAACTGTGCAAAATAAAAAATATGCTTCAACTTAAAAAGATTTATCCCTTTGAAGGGGGAAAAAAATGTTTAAACTCTATATTTATGAACCTCTTCTCAAAACTGAAAGCTTATATGAAGCAACAATTTAGATATACAAAAAGAATACAGACTTAAACTGTTTGCAATCTAGTTAAAATATTTGAAGATATATATAAAACAAATCTTAATTATGAATTTCAATATTGAAAAATATATATATAATAAAATTACTATTTTGAGTGTAATTCTGTAACGTGCAGTTATTGTTTTTTTTATATATATATAAGTTGTTAAAATCAACTTTCTTTGAATTTTTAATTAAAATTTTTTATTAAATGATCATTATTCCAAATTTGCAAAATATAATGTAACCTTAATTCATTATTGTTTTATTATTTTTATTAACTAGAATAAAACTGTAATGAAAGCTTTTCTCTCACTCTCAAATGGAATTGTACAAAATGTCAAAATATATTTTTTCTTTAGAGTAGTGACATATTTCTTCTTCTTTAGATTGTTGAAATGAATGATTCATTATGTGCGACTTCAGAAGTTATTAATTACAATTATCATCCTGATGTCTTTGGATTCCCCTCTAGGACAGATGACTGGTTATCATCTATTCCAGGTAAAACTTTTTAATTTTATTCTGTATTGAATTAAAAATATTCTTTTATGGCAGAGAAAAAATAAATTTGCCATTTTTTTATGTATTTATAAAATTTATATTATTATAATATTAAATCATATAATTAATGATTAAAATCATGTAAGGTAATAGAAAGCTTTAAAAATCGCCTACAATTATTGCAAGTTCCTTTCTTAAACATTTTGTGCATAGGCCTTTATTAAAATTACTGATCAGAAAGAGAAAGTTTAAAAATTTGATAAAATTCATTGAGAGCATGTATGGTTGTACAAATTTTGATTTTTGACTTTCTAATGCAATTTAGCCAAAGCTTTGATACCAAGAACCAAATGAATTGACAATGGAAGAATCAAAAAACTTAATTTCTAACTGGCTAAGTTATACAAACTCTGTGATGTTATGTACATCTCTGATTCCAACAATAAATGAATTTATGTTGATTGGATCAGGAATATAACTTCTGCAATCACTAGATATTATTTATAATTCTTAATTTAAAGAATCAGATGAATTTATGTGGACCGAATGAATTAAAATATTAGTCCATGATAGTATTAAGAATTCAAAAGTTACTATATTCTTACCTCACGAAATAAACCATTTTTTTAAATTTAATTTATTATAAAACAAAGAGTTTATGATAAATTTAATTCAATTATCTAGCCTTTAATAAAAAAAATCTAATTGAATAAATTTTCTGCTAAACCTTGATTTTAAAGGATATTTATATATTATTTATTTCTTTATTAGGATATATAATTTATATGACAACATTTTTGTCATTTTTTTTTTCAAATTATAGTCTTCTATTCCATGATTTCTCATTTATCATTTTCAACAAAATATACCAAATCAACTGCTGTAGATGGGCATGTCCTTGCATTATTACACAAGATACAAACCTGGTTAATTATATCCATGTTGAAGAAGACATTATGATTGCTTAATGTCTTACAAAACATGACATGCAAGCATCACAAATTGTAAGGAAGACATTAGAGTGAGTGATGAAGAATATAAAAAAGTTTATTTTAAAAAAATTTAATAGAAATGTTGTTATTAAATGAGACAATGCAAGAGGAACTACACTTTCAAAAAAATATTACAGACCATGTATCTCAGTTTTTTTTTTTTTTCATTTTTATGAAAAATGTGTTTTTTATATTAAGCTTATACAAAGCAATACATGCATTTTTATACTTTAGGATATGTGTAGTGTCATTAAGGTAATTTTCAATATTTGTTTTTTTTTCTCTCTCCTTTTTAAACTTAATTTATAAAGTTCAATTTAATAAATTTTCTTTATATTGATATTGTTCTGTGGTATCTTCATTAAACGGAGTTTCAATCATATATCCATATGAAAACTTCCTTCATTCTATGTAAGAAATTTTCCTTTTTCAGGATTTTGGCCTGGGGATCCAAATGAATTTCCACTTTTACAGGTCTTCACTTCTGACAAATTACATCCTTTATTGATGAATATTGAAAAATATGACCTTAAAAAAATAGAAAACAGCCTAGGCCTTTTAACTTCATTTGGATATCTAAACACAATTGCCAATTATCAAGGTATGAAACTGCTTAAATATGTGAACTCTCACTGTTACTGGTATATATAAGTTTTGTATTACTTGTCTATTAATTAAATATTTTAGCAATTAAAATTTGTATTTTGTCCACATTTATATATATTTAACACAAAAATAAATTGTTTTCTCAATTTGACCTCTATGTATATATATATATATATATATATATATATATATATATATATTGGAATGTGTATTTCAAAGCAATTATTTTTAAATTTAATTAATTTAATACACAATATATTTTAATTAATTTAACAAACTTTTTCAGCTATAACTTTAAGAAATATTATTGCACAAAAATAAATTTTACTGCTTTTAAATAATAAAACTTTGTCATTTTAATGATATAAATTTAATAACTGTGAGAATTTTTCATAAATTTTAGAAATTTTTTAAAATGTGTTTTTGCCTAATTTTTAACAATACATTACATTGCTTCCCCCATATTTACAACCCTTTTTTTTTTCTTTTATCTAATATTTAATCATTTGATTTTTTTTTCCATTGTTGAAAGCTAAAAGAAGAAGGATTCTGTTTAATATCTATTTATTTACAAAGCAAATAAAAGTATGAAATTAAAATGTCATGAAATTTAGAAGATAGATTAATCAAATATCTATGCGTCTAATAATGCTATGATGTGGTGGGAATGTTTCCAATAGAAAAGTTCATGTACAAAATAAACAGTACTTAAGAAAGACAAGTAAAATACCATGGTTGTAATGTCGGACAGTTAGGTGGAATCACAGACATGAAATTATAACTAAACAATTTGTCTGAAATCAAATATAGCCAATATTCCTGGCAAACCAGCTGGTCACCTGAGATGATAAGTTTACAATACATTGATGCAGATCTTTAATATTAAAAAAGATATTATGGAATAATGTATAAATTTTCTATCACAGACACCTCACCAATTAGTGCTCCCCCCCCCCCTTCTCCCTTTATTGTGATCTATCTTGTACTTCTACTAGTTGAGCATTTTATATTACTACTCTATTTTAAAGAAAATAGAGCATTACCAAAAGACTGAAAACATAGTTTTAGAGGAGGCCACTTATAAAATAAATGAATTATGTGGTAGAAATGAATCAATTTTAAATTCCTTCTAAATTAGGAACTAACTGCAATAAAATATGGCATTCTGTTCCTAATGAAATTTGATGTTTTTAAAACAACTGAAAACATGATTTAAAACATTTTTGGTTGTTATTAAAGATATTAACTTTACAAACTAAGTTATGTAATGTTGTAAGGCATATCAAATTTGAATGAATAATTGAAATATTTGAATTCATATTATATTGAAGTTTACTTGGTAATAATATAGCACAATATTACTAAGTAACAATGGTACTGTAATGTAGTAAAAATATTGATATTTAGTCTACAAGCTTTATTCTGTTTATTTCCTTTTTATATGTTTCATATGTCACTGACCATAAATACCAAGATTTCCAAAATTCTGCACTTAAAATTCTTTTACCTGCTGTTCAATATACATAATATGATACAGAATGATTAGCATACTTAATACCATGAATGCTTTGAAGATTTTTAATCTGAATTGTAAGACGATTCACTAACTGCTGCTAATGAGAAAATTTATGGAAATATACCACAGCTACTTATTTATTAGTGAGTCCGGAGCAGATACTCAAATTTTCTGAACATGAGTAATTAACCACTTAAATAATGTGTACACATGCAAATACAGGTCTCATTTGTGCACCAAATTGCTGTATTTACAAATTTTAAAGTAAAAATTAAATTATTCTTAAATACCATAATATAAAAATTTTATTAAAAAGATCAATATATCAAATATTCTATGAGATCTTTGATGAATTACAACATTAATATCTTCCTAAAACTGAGACGTCATCTGATTAATTAGATAGCAGATACAATTAAAAAACAAATGACTTAGTTAAATTATAATTTTTTTCTTCTGTAGCATTAATGTAAATATCATCATCAGTAAGAATACTAAAATATTTGATTTTTTGCATTTTATTCAGATAAAATGATAAATTTTTTGTAGATGTGTGTAATTTTAAACTTTTGTCAAATCTTTTGTTAAAAAGAAATCTTTCAATATTATGCAATATTTTTATAAAATAGAGCTTATAGAGTATGTAGTGAAACAAATTAGATTCAAATTACTATTGCAAAAATATAAAAAGATATACTTAAAATTAAGTTTACTTTCTATTTTAATCTCAATTAGTTATACAATGATAAATACATTTTCTTTCTGAAAATAAAGAAAAGCAGAAATTCATGTTTCATTTATTATAATTAACTATTGAATTATAATTAATTTCACTAAAAAAACATACAGTATTTTAACATGATTTAAGTGGTTCTATATTATATAAGCAATATATAATATTTGTTTCATCACTAACTAATAAATATTCGATTGATATATTAAAGAATGATGGGATTTTATTATACCTTTTGATGAATATTATTTATTTTAAATAGATGCATTGATTGTTTGTTACCTTGCATAAATGTTTGTGTGCATTTCTAAAGTTTAGTTTAATAATCATTGATTTGCTGTTTATATTTTATTTTAATACTATTTCACTTATACATTGAAATTAAGTAAAAATGTCTTATATAATTAGGGATAAAGATATCTCTAATCTGATTTATCTCTAATAAGTTTGTTTGAAGAAATATATGTATGATATTTTTATTTGTTTTATTTTATTTGTTTTCAGATAAAATTAGTATCTTTTATTTGGAAATACTTTTATTATGAATTATTTTATATATTTTTGATAATAAGATTTTCATCTTCTCCATTGAGAATCATTTTTTTTCTTTGTTATTGTATTGTTTCTATTACTTAAATTATTTTTTTAATAAATTTGAACTTTATTTATTTTTTTCAGGCTTTACTCCATTTCAGGACATAACCTATCCATTAGTGGTTCAGACAATCTTGACTAATGGCCAAGATTTTACATTTTTCGTCTATCAACTAAATACCATTGCTTTTCATGAGGATGTGGATAAGAAAGACCGTAGAAATCTTTGTTGGACATCAGGGAAACTAAGACTGTTTGAAACACTTGAAGATGGTCAGTTTAAAGGTGTTAATGAAGATGTCTACAGGTTATTACTGAAATTTATGCTGAATACTCCTGAAGTGAAAGAAGGGCAAGTTTTAAAGCCTTACCTGGGGGTTGACACAAGAACTGAAGATGAGATAAAGAACATGAGGTTCTTTCTAAGGAGAATGTATAGTCAACAACGTGCTCATGATGCTCACAAAGATGAGGTGCCTATGTGGGTACAGATCTACAAAAATCATCCAGAGGCACCACCTTCTCCCTATGTAAAGTTGGCATAATTGGATTTTTTAGGAATAAAATTTTTTTAATGTTTAGTAACGTAGTTTTTTTCTTGTTGCAGTGCTATAATCGAAATAAAAATTTCTATTCAAAAGAGATCTTCCATTACAAATTTTTATTTGTCTTGCAATTTTAATTTTAAACAGGTCTGATGAATAAAATTTATCACTGATTAATTTACTTAAATGCACATTTTAATTTTTATTAACATTTTTGTTGTTGTTTATACCTAATGATTGACATTGTACCATCCTGTTGAATGCCATTGATATACAATTTAAAGTAACCAGGTCAAAAGAAAATCAAGTTAATGTCCTCTTGTTGTTTTAAAATGCCATATTGATAACAGAAAAAAAATCAAATATATCAATGTATTAACAGCATACTTTATTGGTAAGTTATGTACTGACATAATTTGGCACATTGTGTAAAAGAAGAAATTTTCAGATATAATGGATTTTACACATAAATTGAGAGCATAATTTTTTGGGGAAGGGAAATTCCAACCTGGTCACTTTTAGCAACATAGTGACAATACATTTATTAAAAACCAAGTCCCCTTTGATTACTAGTAGGTTCGACAGAATCATTGGTTCATAAAATTTTTCAGTTAAATATTTTATTTAATTTTCTTTCAATGGTTTCCTCAGCAAAATATTTGTAAATGAAATTTGATAGATATATCATATTAACTAGCTATTATAGACTATTACTATTTTAGAAACCTTATACAATTCTGTTCACTGTTCTATGCATTTTACTAAGTTAGTCGCCTTAGGTAACCAACCAGTTTACCAGGAATAATGATTATATTTGATTCTAGATATATACACTGGTGTGCAAAACTTAAGCAACAATGCAGATTTTAAGCAGATAGCCATGAAATTGCAGAAAAGGAGTTCTTGCGATCAGTACAATGAACACATAATTCAAGAGAAAGGTCATGCGTATGCAAATATCAGGAACAAAACGTCACAGGCGACGTGAACGTACGCAAATAACGTGCGGAAGGCGCGCGCAGCTCAACACTACAATAAAAGGAAGGACGGAGACGCAATTAAAGACATTCGCTGCAAGTGCACATGAGTTAATTCGTGAAATATGGCTAGCAGAAATCACCTGGACGATTTCACACGTGGAAGAATGATCGGAAAGCTGGAGGAGGAGCGTAGTGTGACCAATGTAGCTGAAGAGTTCGGAATTAACAAAAGTGTCGTTTCGCGCGCTTGGAAAGCCTTCCAAACCACAGGTACAGCTGTGAGAAAGGTTGGTGGTGGTCGCCCCACTAAAACAACTGCAGTGGATGACCGACATATCATCCTGCAGGCGAAAAGAACCCGAAACCAGTCAGCAAGCGCAATTGCTCAGCGAATGTATGCAGAAACGAGGCGACAAGTGTCGCGTTTTACTGTGTCCAGACGCCTTCACAAAGGTGGCCTATTCGCCCGCCGTCCTGAACGCTGCATCCCTTTGACAGTTTCCCACAGGCGGCACCGTTTAGAGTGGTGCAAGGAGCACAAAAACTGGACATCTCATCAATGGAGTCGTGTCCTCTTTACAGATGATAGTCTTTTTAGTGTCACAAGCGATTCCCAACGCCAGTTGATTTGGAGAGAGGTCGGGACACGGTTTCATCCCAGTAACATCACGGAAAGAGACCGTTTCGGTGGTCTTGGAGTTGTCATCTGGGGAGGCATTATGATGAACGGGTGGACTGAGCTCCACGTTTTCGACAGAGGTTCTGTAGCTGGAGATCGCTATTGTCAGGAGGTGATCCTTCTCCATGTGCGTTTGTTCCGAGGTGCCATTGGATCAGACTTCGTTTTTATGGATGACAATGCACGGCCACACAGGACTCATGCTGTTGAGGAGCTCCTGGAAAGTGAAGATATCACTCGAATGGATTGGCCGGCGTACTCCTCTGATTTAAATCCGATAGAACATGTGTGGGATGCTTTGGGGAGACGCCTTGTGGCACGATTACATCCTCCTGGGAACACCCGACAACTTAAACAGATGCTGATTGAGGAATGGGCACTCTTACCTCAAGAACTGTTGGACAATCTGGTGCTGAGTATGGGGAGACGGTGCGAAGCAACCATTACAGTAAGGGAGGGCATATCCCATACTAAGGAACATCTGCTTGCTGTTCTTTCTCTTGGACAGACAATCATGTGTAACGATACTATGAGTTCAATAAAGCCTTTTTTTGTTTGATTCCATACTGTATGCATTGTATTCATTTCTGCGCAACTATGCTTTCGTCATTCTTTCAGAACAAAATGCTGTATCTCATTTCTGAATTTCATGTCTCTCAGATGATTTCTCGTGAAGTTATGGCAAAAAACATACCTGTTGCTTAAGTTTTGCACACCAGTGATTTTACCAAATTGTTTGACTTTAAAGCCGCATTAGTTTAATTGTCTTATTTAATTTAGGTTTATTGGATACACAAGCCTTTTGAATAGAGACCAGTTCCATGATATTACGCTATTAAAAAAAGAAAACGTCCAATTTATCTAACTTTTATTCTACTGTAACTTTACTTTTCAAGACAAATAATAAATTACAAAGATTAAACAGAATTCTTCTTCTATAATTTACAGCAATAGAAGAACTACAAGCTAAATAACTTGATCTGCAGATACTAAATTTGGCACATATATAGACCATGAATTGTATGGGATTGTGCACCTCAGCATGTTTCTTTAGAGAGTGAATATAAGAATTTGAAAATTTTTATACATAAAAGAATATATTCCTTACCTTTTCTTACAAGGCACACATAAACTAAGTAAGTGGAACTGCAGGTACTGTGGTTAGTAATGAATAAATAAATATTAAATAGTTCTATTAAATAAGTAGATAATTTTATTGATGAAATAGTATAACAACATTCACACAGCACATTTAAAGTTTTTAAAAAATGAAAAAAAAAAAATATTGATTGACAGTATTGTAGATCAGTAAACTTCTCGAGTGAATTAAGGACTTAAAAAAAATCCGCTTGTTATCACTGAAAAAATAAGGTACAAATGTATTTAACTAACAAAAACAATTTCAAAATATGAACAATTCTTTTATAATTTTTAGTTTTGACTTCGAATTAATCAAAATAAATATTAATTATATTCAACATTATCCTAGTAAAGTTAAAAGGACCAGAAAAAACTTTTATTCACCTACAAATTCAAATTAGAAGCATTTGAATTCCTCTGTATTATTGTGATGATTTTGATTTTATTCCAAATACTTGGAAGTTGAGATCTCGAGACTCCACGAAGTGTAGTTCCCGAGAGTATGAAGAAATTTTCAGATAATGACTTATCCCTCGTATGTTCCTTTCTTTAATGTATTATAAAAGGCAGACTACTGTTCTGGAGTTCAGTTCTAGTTGGCCAAGTTATTGATTGCAGTCAAATCTAGTGAGATTTGCGATATCAGCTATCTTTTTACTTTTACTTTCTCGTATACGTAGTATATAGGAAGTATAGTAACGATCAAAAAATTCGAACTCGAGATTTTGATGAACCTGCACGTTTTAGACCTCCCTCAGTTCGAAAAACACATTTTTGGAAAATGTCTGTGGCAAAGATAACTCGAAAACGCTTTGAGATAGAAGGATGAAATTTTGTATGCAGTCTTTACACCAAAGTTGCATATTCCTGTCAAAATTTGAGTAATATCTGTGCAGAGGAAATCCGTCTGTCCAGCTGTACGAATATAAGTTAACACAATAATTACAAATCGAAAAGAACTAGAGAGATAAAATTCGATACACAGATTTAACACCTATAGTGTAGACACCTGTATAAGTTTGAGACAAACCCAACTACGGGTGACTGTCTGTTGGTCTGTAATTTCAAAAACATGTTAACTCAATAATTCAAAAACGCAATGACTCAAATACATAAAATTTAGTGTCGGATTTTGTGATTGCAATTTCAGTTTTGTGTAACATCTTGGTTTCAATTGGTAGAGAAAAATGTATTTAAAACACAAATTCGAATTTTGGATATTATTAACAACACGCCAGCGATTAATCGTTAAATAACTCGCCAAGGAGGACACGATAGACTTAGTAAATATGCGATACTCCCGCCAAAGATTAATATCTCATAACTATTGTATGCCAATGAGGAGTTCTCTGGCAATTAAGTTTATTAGAGAGTATACGAGAAAGTTTGGGCGAGACGAGACCACTTCCGTTTGTTATTGTATAGTTTGTACTCTATTGCGATTGAATTGCATAAGCATACTTCTTCATAAATTTGAATTTAGCGCTTTACTACGGAAATCGTCTGCAAATTGAATTATATTAATCCTACGAACCTGCATCATCATTTTCGTCTGCTTTCTGAGGTAAAAATTAATACTGTGTAGCAATATTTTTTTTTTTTTCGAAATCCATTTAGTATATTCGACGTTGAATAAACAGCTATCTATGTTTTGAACAATCTATGAAAAAAATTTCCTTTAAAAATTTAAAACTAGAATATAAAAAAATCACGAAAATTTTTAAGCGATATGTTATTATTAGGAGAGGCATATTAATAACGTTGAAAAGCGATGTCTATGGTTGATGTAAAAAACAACTAATCAAAAAAATAGATTTATTGATCATCTTTCTGTATGCTGATTACTCAATAACTTTTTCATTGAACACCTTCTTATCTATGTAAAATCAGAATATGCAGAAGTTTTCAGAATCACAAATAATTAATAGCAGCAAATTTGAATTTAAAAAGAAGTTATGAATAACATGGAAAGTTTTCTCAGTTATCATCTAAAAATTAAACGACGGGGAAATAGCATTATGAAAGTTAAATGTAACATAAAATAAAAATTCGGCAAATTTTTCATCATGAGTTTGAAATAAGAATTATGGATATAGATAGCATGTGTTGGCAATACTTAGAAAGCTGCAATCTGTAACATGAATAATGCTACATATGCTTCCTCGAATCTTGGGGCCTAAAAAGAATTATTTTCTATCAAAACTCATTTTCAACATAGAGTTTCCCAAATTTGTATTGACAAATTCAAAATTCTATTGGCATAAATTCGTAATATTGCTTCCCAACCGCAGTTAATTTCATATTGTGAAGGAATTGTTTTACAGATATTTTAATATCAGCTAAATGATTGACAGATCCTGGGGAACATTAGGTGACAAAAGCAAAGATTCCAGAAGCTGCTAGAATTTTGTCAATATCAAATTAAGAGCGAAGATAGGAGGATATCTTTCTAGAGGCTAGGATATCTTTCTAGAGGCTATTTTTCCATATCATAGAAACTATAAAAAGTTGAGTGACAGAAATGATGTTACTCAAGCGAGTATTTGAACGAAGTGTTTATCTCCAGCAAGTTATCTTTAAACATTTTGTACAGTCATTTAACAGCGTTTTACTTCCTTTTGTTGTTGATTTCTGCAAGTGCCAAGATAAATCTCATGTTAATTCAAAGAGAATCGCTATTATAAAATTTGCTTAGTGATGGTTAGAAACACTATCAACGATGTCGAAATACTTTCCGAAACAACTATATTTATTAATACCGCCTCTAGCTGGTTCACCGAGAGTTTTGATTGCGGTTAATTTCAATTAAACCTCTAATGCATAGCTTGATTTTCATGATACCCTTAATAAAATATTTTTAAACCTTGAATTGTGATAGACATTAAAACGTTATATTTTAATTATCTTACACCTATTATCTTTATTATGCGCATGAACCTTTCCTGCGAAGTTCTATTACATCAAAATGTCATTAAAAACGTAACTGCTGTGTCATGCATCTTCTAATATCTGAAATAAAACTTAAAATAAACTTAATATCTGAATATTTAATAATCTCAAAGAAGTAATAGAATGCCCAGCAAGATAATAAAATTAAATTCGCTCTTGTGAGCTTTCTTAAAGGAATGACATATGTCAATAACAAGGAACATTTGGACATGTTGACGATTTATACTGCATGTAATTGTAACGCCAGTCTAGTTGTAGAAGAACAGAAACATTGTCTTCCGAATTCTCAACATCATTTTAGAAAGAGTGTTTATAAACTATAAGATCCTTATCTTTTCGAAGTTGAACAGGGAGAATATAAAACAGAAATTGATTTTTCAAATTATCTTCATATTAAATACGAACAGTCACTCCAGAAATCAATATTTTGATATTGACTTTGTAGAGAATATTGCAACATAATTACAGGCATCCATATATTATTCGTGGACTCTATGGGAAATCGGATCATGATGAACGTCTAGAATTTTATAAAAGCCCCACTTCAAGTGGAATCAAATATTTCTTTCCTCGGAAATGTAATTTGAGCAGATGAATATTTCTTTAATCGAGATGGAAATATTAATCTTCAAAAATATCACTTTTGGAATAGTAAAAATCTGTTCTTAGTACAAGTGGTTCTATTACCAGTAGCAATATTTTATAAATATAGATGTGGCTTTATTAGCAACTCTTCCTCTGGTTCCATTTTATGCAATAGTATGCTGAATGGTTACCGATTTATTCTGTTAATTTAGTTGATATTATGCCTGAACTAAGAGATGAATTTACTTTGACACTACACACTCTGGCCAACGAATTCAAAAAAGCTTGTAGTTAAGTCACAAATGATAAACTTGATCGCATATGTACATGTACTGTTAAAAGAATGCAATTTTGTATACATGTCAAACATTTTTATTTTGTACAAGCTTTTAAGCACTTCAATTAATGCATAGTGTGTTCATTTTTTTAAAAATAAATGAAAGTTAGTAAATGGGTTATTATTTTCTGATTCTGCCGTTTTAATAATCTTTCATGATATGTATAGATTATCCCTGAAAATTACAACGAAAATCTTGTTTAAGCATTGATTAAATATATAGAAAAATGGTCTAAATAAATAAATTTGCTTTTTAATATTTCAGCAAATTGTACCTGCAGAAGCGTGAACTTTGTGTCCTTACAGATGAGTACAAGAAAAATCTTTTACTATTTCACATGTGGGAATACAGTACACATCCAGCCTAATGTGACGGAAGAGCAGCCGAATAACAAAAGACGGATAGACCGGAGTGCTTTGAGCTCATTTCCTTGCCCACCAATACCAGAAATTTGGTGGTATTGGCCCACCAAGTTTTTATACCAAAATTCACTGTTATAATACGTATTTTCTCACTTCTTATTGAGCACTGAGCTCTCCATTTATCTCAAGCCACATAGAATTTGAACGCGGCCCGGTGAATCATAGAAACACTTGCCGAAAACGTGTCGAGTTAAAATGGAAGGTTCTGTACTGGAAGCTCAATCTCCAACAATAACAAAACAATGATCAACGAACAGAACACTGCTCTTTTCCTGTCACAGCCTGTATTTTACACACGATACGTAGGATGATTGTAGCAGATGCCCGTTTTTAATGCCTTGGCTATGTTGCCAATGCATCGCCTTGCTGCCTTGTTTTCCTCGTTTAATGACGATAAAAGAAAACTAGGCCGGATAATACAGAAGTCGGATATTAGCGAACTGGATAATCGGGAGTGTACTGTAAATAAAAATTCAATTTTTCTAACTTTTACAATAATTCAATTTTTCTAACTAACTTTTTTTATTATTTTTCTCTAAATACCCCAAAGTGTTTTCATACATTTAGGTATCTTATTTGGTGAAACTTGCAATTAGAGGTATATGAGCCGTTTATTTTGAAAATGGGGCGAGTCCATTTTTTGTTATTGCGAGATATTTGCGTTTCAATAAATTTAAAAATATTGGTAAGTTTTAATAGAAATATTTATTGTATTTTGTGGTACCAGATAATATAAGTTTGTAATCCAATAGTGTTTACAATGCTGATTAAAAAAATAAGAGTTCCATTATAACTAAATGGACTTTGAAAATTAATGAATTATTGTAAACGTACATTTATTTGGGAAATATTTCACTTGCATCAGCCTTTTTTTAATAATAAAAACAAAGTACTATTCGAATTTTTATAAATATTTAATCATTTGATAAAAAGTGATTTAATCATTTGATAAAAGTCCACCGGTATTTTTCTTTCTGTTTAAAACCACTTTTTCCAGAGGTTGGGTTGAAAATGAATTTCAACGTTTAATTTCATGTACTAAAAATTCCTTATGTTTTCGACAATTCTGTATTACTTTATAGTAATCCTGGGGAATAAGCAAGGAACTGGTTTCTAGATTGAATAGTTGCTGGATAGTTCCACTCAAAAATCACGATCGTTCGGTAGAAATGAATGCCCTGACAGTAAAAATTTGTGATCAATGATATTTATTTCATTGTTACTGGACTGAATAATCGGTGATGGAGGTAAATATACAGGGTGTTCATTTAGTCCCGGACCCATTTTGATGTTTAATAACTCATAAAATAATGAAGATATCAATAAACTTATGGCATTTATTGATGGAATAACTCATATATTTTCTTTTTCAGGTTTGAATATTTTTACTTTTGTAAATATCGTCTGCGCGTGTGGTTAATTTCAGATAATTTCATTTTCCAGTCTAAATATCTGTACTTTTCTAAATGTCGTCTGCTTATTAATTGCATTTTTCTCTCTTTTGTTTTTGGCAACTATTGCAATGTTATGTTTACTTTTGATGTGTTTGTTCTATGTATGTGATGTTTTATTCGAGCGGATATTAAGGAGAATGCATACACCACAAGAGAAAGCACAGATTTTATGGTGGTTCATAGAAACGAAATCGATAGTGTAAGTACAGAGAAATTTCAGAAGAATTTACCAAAAAGATCCTCCATCCAAAAACAGCATCTTGCAGTGGAAAAAGAATTTTCTGGAAATTGCATGTATCGCAGATAAGAAACGTTCCGGACGTCCTTGCACAAGTGATTTTGATGTTGAGCGTGTCAGAGAGACATTTCTACACAATCCTAGAATATCTGGGAGATCAACGGCAACAGAATTGGATATGCCAATTTCGACGGTGTACAAGGTTATTAAGAAAAAATTAAGACTGCAGGCATACTAAGTTCAAATTGCTCAACTTTTGGAACCGAACGATAGGCCTAGGAGGATGGCCTTTGCAACAGATATGCTAAGGAGGATAGAAGATGCTGCTGATTTTCTGAAGCGAATAATGTTCTCCGATGAAGCATCCTTTCATGTTTCTGGCATTGTTAATCGCCATAATGTGTGCATATGGGGATCTGAAAACCCCCATGAATACCGTGAGGCACAAAGGGATTCCTCAAAAGTTAATGTGTGGTGCGGACTAATGCACGATCGAGTCATTGGGCCTTTCTTTTTTACAGAATCAGTCTCATCAGTCGTATACTTAGACATGTTGGAAAACTTCGTATTTCCACAACAAGAAGAGCTTCAGCCACATGTCTTTTTGCAACAAGATGGTGCGCCACCTCATTGGGGTACCATCGTTCGTACTTCTTTGAATGACCATTTTCCAGGAAGATGGATTGGGCGAGGAGGTCCAATTCCTTGTCCACCCAGATCATCTGACATAACGCCGCTGGACTTTTTCCTTTGGGGGTTTGTAAAAGACAACGTTTTCAAGAGGAGAGTGTCTAACGTTGATGACCTAAAAGCCAGAATTACAACCGCAATAGGCTCTGTGGATGCGACATGATTGCCGCTACCTGGCGTGAGATTGACTATCGACTTGATATTCTCCGTGCGACGAAGGGGGCACACGTGGAAGTTCATTGACAAGGGTCATGAAACTTTTTGAGTCTATTTAACCATTTATGTTATTAATTTTAATCTATCTTTATTATTTTATGAGTTATTAAACATCAAAATGGGTCCGGGACTAAATAAACACCCTGTATTATTATCAACACACAAAATTAAGATATACTTTTTATTATTTATGACATACTGCACAACCACCTATTTTCAATATCAAAAATAGATAAATAGAAACACCCTAGATTCCATACATGATGTCAAACGGCCACATTTGCTTCACCATACAGCAACCGGAGTTAAATTTTGCAGTAATATATTCTGTCAAATATAATTTAAATCTAAGATGGACTTGCACCACTTTCAAAATAAACACAGATTTTTGATACTGTTAAGAACTAAAACTTCCAACTCCCAAATACTAGAATCTAATTTTTTCTACTATAAATTTTTTACACATAAAAAGATTATAACAAATTTTATCTATAACTGTCATTATCCTAATTTTTTTTTTAAAATGGACTTGCCCCGTTTTCAAAATAAACGGCTCATATATTAGTACTTAAAGTAGTTAAGGAAATAAATGCTTGTTCCACTTTTGAGGGACCCCATGTATACTGATTACCCCACACAGATGGGAAAAAAAGCATATTGAAATCAGTATAATCATGAAATGTTTGGGAAATGCTCACGTTGAAGAAATCACATTGAAGACTAAATCAAATGTTTGACGGAAAGAGATTTCTGATATTATTCGATCAAGGGATCTCTAGAACAAAACAATGTTGAGTAAATTCTTTTCAAGGCTAAGCACAAAAGCATCATTTAAAATTTGCAAGTAGGGTGTTGATTTGGGGCCATTAACGATTGCAAGTAACTTTCTGTGGTTAAAAGAAATAGATTCTCATTAACTGATTCAGAGAAAATTCACTGAATTCACTGCACAAATTCACTGAATTTATTGTAAACCGTTCTTTACCATTCCTTTCACCATTTCATTGACCTTCTTCTCAAAACAAATATATTTTTGGTTCCCAAGAAAGAAAAAGACAAACAGAACAAAAGAAAGAAGATAACCTAGGCAGGGCGTTTCCCACTTATAACCAAAAATGAATGCTTTAACTTCCGAATTTTTCTGCGAAGTGATGTTTGCGGTTTATGCACTCACCTCTCTACATAGGTGGGATCTGATTTATGAGCCGCAGCTCCCGGGCTGATGCAAGCTTGCATTTTCTTAGAATAAGTTTCAGTCAGAAGTTTCGATTAATCATCGTTATAGTATTCCAAGACATAAATGAATAAATTCTATTTAATTTTCATTTCTAATTCTCCAGCATATTAATACTTTGTCTATATTGGGATAATAGAATTTTGTGAAAAAAGCTGTATCAGTTTCATGTTATTATGTAAATTTTAATGGATTTAAAGCAAAAATTAAATTAGTGAAACAGTTAATTTAATTAAAAAAATCAATTTATAGAATTGTATAAGAAATACAAGGTATTAAAAGAAAACTCACTAATGCATGGTTTGGGGAAAGGATAAGTAAAATGATCATAAGAACTTATTTACAATCCCTTCCATGAGATACTTGTAAAGTACTATATGTTAAAATCTTTGCAAAGTACGATATTCCCAACTCTAAAGTACTATATGTACAAATCTTTGTTAAGTACTACATGCCCAGCTCTAAAGTACCATATGTCCAAATCTTTGTAAAGTACGATATGCCCTACTCTAAAGTACTATATGTCCAAATCTATGTAAAGAACTATATACTCATTTCTAAAGTACTATATGTCCAAATTTTTGTGAAGTATTACGATGCTCT
>JAPMOR010052790.1:8131-20175 GCA_026543865.1 Argiope aurantia | reverse complement strand
TAAAGTACTATATGACGAACTCTAAAATACTATGCATCAAAATCTTTGTAAAGTACTGTATGCACAATTCTAAAGTGCTATATGACCAACTCTAAAATACTATATACCCAAATCTTTGTAAAGTACTATATGCCCAACCCTAAAGTACTGTATGTTCAACTATGTCTAACTCTAAAATACTGTATGTTCAACTATGTCCAACTCTAAAATACTATATGTCCAAATCTTTCTAAAGTACTTAATGAACAGTAATGCATGCATTGCATCAGCTATGCATACCTTGATCAAAACGTTTCGGAAATTTCTAGGTAAATATTGTGACGCTTATTTAAACCCTACGGTGAACTGCTTCCTTGCTAAGTAAGGATCGATTGCTCTATGCCAGGCGTCTCCCAAGCGCATTCCAAACATGTTCAACTTTGAAAAGCAAGCAACTTTCTTCAAGGTATTCCTTCACTGTCAAGTGGATCACCAGCACACTACAAATAATAAAATATGGAAACATCATGCATGAAGAAATAATTCTCAACAGGGCAACAAAAGTTGCGGATACGAGGTAATGCAATAATTCTGGCAATAAATTTGTGCATTCATGGGGACTTTTCTTAAGAATTAAAACTAAATACGCCTGTTCAAATTTATGTCTGTCAGTCTTTTCAAAATTAGAAGAAAATCTTTAATTAAGTTGCAAAGAAGCATACCAAATTTTAATTATTTAGCATTTCGGTTTTGAATTATTATGTATACAGACAGACATAATTCAAAAAACGGATTCAAGAAAGTATAAATACCATTTGACTTCTCTGGCTGAGATGGCATGGCACTTGTAAATATATTATATATCTATATTATAAACTTAAAGTTTTAGTGGGGTGTGTTGTGATTTTCTCATGAACTGCCCGGTTTTAAATACCCTAGTTTTAATTTCCCAGCTACAGTACAAAATTTACGAACGCACATAAACAATTAGGTTAAAGAAAACAGTATGGTGGAGGGATTCCAAGGTTTCCAACCGTAAGCATTCGGCGTTAGCGTAAGGGTTACGCATAGGGAAAAAGTCGACCTCAGGATGCAGGTCTCCAGTTCAACTGATTGTCTTCTGTAAAACGCCACAAGGGGGCGCTCTCCGCACAAGGGGAAAAAGAGGTGCTACAAAGTAAAAATTAAAAAATATATGTTGCTTGCAAAGAAATTTGAAGATATATTTTGTGCAATAACAAATTTCTGATTGTTGACTCCTGATCTTGAAAACGAGGGATTTTGTTATTGTCTTTTAGGTAAACAACCTCCTTAATGATACTAACATCTTTAACCCTCACTTTCTACTGTATGAATATTCTCCACTAATGAGTAGCAGTTAATTCCATATTATTATTATTTTTTGAGCCTTTCTTACTTTTAACATCTTGTCTACCTTATCGTTGTTTAGAACTAGTTCAAAACTAGGCAACTTGCCAATAAACGTGCTGTCATTTGACAAATTTTTCCTTTTAATTACTTTACTGAGTTTTATTATATTTACTGTTACTGAGACGATTAAATATTAAATTAATCTGGAAAAATATAAATTGTTTAAAAGAACCCTCCGAAACATGATTCTTAATTCACATAAATGACAAATTCATTTTTTTTTATAAAAACATTTTAAATTGAAGTAAATGACAAAGTTCGCAAAATATGTTTCCAATTACTTTCGTTCACCCTAATATCTTAATGAACTTTGTTTATAGATCCACAAAAATCTTCACAAAATGAAATAAGAAAGTGAATAAAAATAATGCCATAGCAAAAGAATACGGACGTAAAATAGAACATTCCACTGTGGAAAAGAAAAGTGGGATTAAATATTAGTAAAAAAATGAAAATGATATGAATTTTATTACAATGATCAAAAATATTATTGCTAATTTTGCTTAAAAATGTGTTTAACTACGTAAAGAAAAAAAAACTGAATTATCAGCGAAGAACACATAATGTTTTAAATGTTCAAGTATTGTGAAAATTACTTTTCCATTTTTAAAGTTATAGCTAAAAGTCATCAAAATTTCATTTTCAATCACTGAAAATTTTAGTAAAAAAATTGCTACGAGTTGCACATTCTAACAGTTCAAGTATATTTGTGTCAAATTTAGTATCTCTAGGTCCAACAGTTTGTTCTGTAGAGAGTCAAGAGTCACATCGCATTCGCTTTTTTTATGGTAGCAGAAATGGAGTCAGAGATATCTTTGCTCAAACGCAATTTTGCATCAGTATTTCATTCAGAAATAGTGAAATAAAGGAAAAGAATTGAATCAAGGATATATTTTGTTATTAATATTCACTCATTTAGGAGATTAAATTAAAGAAATCGCGTTTTTAGTTATGAAACTAAATTTTTTTTTTCTTACACAGTGGATTTCAGAACTGAAGAGAGGGACTTAAACACGGCAACAAAATTCGTTTTCTTAAAATTTATTGGTCTTCCTTTCAAAGTGGAAATATTAGTTAGTTCTGACCTCGCACAAGGTCGACTTTATCGGTTGTCTTACGAACTAATAGTTGTCATATTTTTTGCAGCATATAATGAAGCTCAAACAACCTGTTTAAAAAGAGATAAGCATATTGCTTTACTATCAAAATAATAAACTGGCTTGGAAAAAACACAAAGAATAGTATTCTTGAGTTCCGGCTTGAAGAATTATGTAAATTGAGTTCAGTCACATCTAAAGAAAAAGGCGATTAGTAAACAGCATACATTAAGAGATTGAACTTCAAGTTCAACCTGATTCCATGGAGGTCAAAGTCACGACAAACTCCGGAAAAATAGTTCAGAAAAAAACATCAACTCCCAGAAGACTTATATAGAATAATAATAAACATAATTTTGAAATCGTTTTCATCTTCCGAACATCTGCGTTGGTAGTTTATTTTCATTTAGAAAGTATCCTGCTAAAGATTGTTCTTTTCTATGTTCTGGATTCTTAATCATGAAAATTTTCCTTTAGGCATTTGTTTGTATATAATTAATTATTCAATTTGTTCCATAAACTATTTATCAATGTTGTTTTTTACTTTCTGAATCGTTTTCAAACAATCAAACATATTATTTCAAAAAAAACATTCCTTTAATTGATTGCTTTTATAAATTATAAAAATTAATTAGTTTTCAACTTTATGGAATGGTCTATTAAGCTTATGTTTTCAAAGGTCTTAGAAATAAAATTTTAATAATAGATTGAGGAAAACTGAAATTTAAGTTATTAATTTTATTTGTTTTGAACTAGAATTTTTTTTTCAATATGAAAATAAACTAAAAATGTGCTATTAATTTATTTTAGTTCCACATTTATTTGAAATATATTTTTATTGCTTGATTTTGTTTGTTAATCTTTGAATCAATATCTCATAATCCGAACAAATCAAAAATACTTATCTTGCATTTGCTCTATATGTATTGGAGAAATCGATATTTTTCAATAGAAATTAAATAAGTTTTAGAAGAATGTTCTTGTTTGAATTTGCGATCTTTTTTTCCCCTTAAATTAAGAAGAAAGAATATTTTAAAATTCCTGTTTCGAAAACTATTTTAATCCCTGAAACCACAATAAACTAGCTTTAAATTATTCAAGTTATTTGAGCTTTATTCTTGAAAATCTTTACTATAGAATTTACGAAACACTTATATTGCTGGAAGACATCGTCATTATATTTTAAAGAACGTATTTTAATGAAATACTACGCTTATCAATAAAATACCTATAGTATAACATTCAGAAACAAACTATTCTAAAATTATCAATTCAGGTGGAAACGTTTAGCAGCATCAAAAAAAATTTATATTAAATAAATCTGTTTTTAAACAGATATTTACTTAATTCTAGTGAGTTTAATTTTTTAATAATTATATATAATATTTAAAATATGACGTAATTTAAAAACTTACTTTTTGTTTCCAATGATAAATTGCAAAGATTCATTTTTGCACTTCTGGTAATAAAGTGCCAAACGATATATCTAATTCTGACAATTTATGAGAAATATAGAAAAATAAAAATTTGAAATAAATTATAGAGCCATAGATCACTCCAGTAATTAATAACAAAATATTACATCCATTAAAAAAATTTACGATGAATGAACATTTGTTTCTCAATTTTTTTTAAGGTTTATTGGTCTTTTTATTCCTTCTCGTTACGACAGAAAATTTGACAGAATAGAAGTAAAATAGAAATCAATACATATAATGAAACAATGTTGAAGTTGCTGACTATTCATAATTTTACTTTAGAGTTCTATCTGCCATTCCTTAAAATAAGGTTTCTTTTTAATTCTTTTGTGTTTTGTTATTATTATTATTAAGTCAAATTGCTTCATTAATTAGAATACTTATCTATACTAAACAAATATAATATATAAAATAAATATCGGTTAGAGTATTTATTTTATATCTGCACTAATATTTTGTGAGAATAGATATTTTAAGTTCTAATACTTATCAGAGGACTGTCAAAATGTCAGCGAATAACCTTAAAATCAAAAATGTTTTAAGCTAAGTTAGAGGGGCCACGTGCTACCGCTAATGAAGTATAACAGTGTGGGGCACAAAAGTTGAAATAGATTCTCGAAGTTCAAAGATAAGCTGAGGGATGCGTGGCCCCTAGGACTTTGTTCCACCCACTGGGCCACCCCTCTGCATTTGCTTTTCGACCTTGGCCTTTGAGGCCCGTGTCCCCTCTGCGAATAACCCTAGCAGGCCCCTTTGAGTGAACACCTTTCTGAAGAATACCCCTCGGTATCACCCCTCTAGGTTCATGCTTGTGGAGGGTAAGTGACACTGCAGAATCATGGAATCCAGCGCACTTCTAAAAATTTGCTTTCTGCCTAAATCCGGATCATAGAGGTGAAATATTTTTTTAATTATGCTAACTGATTTATTATAGATTGGAAGCTATACTGCAATTTAATTTCTTATATGTGTTGAACTTTTTTGTAAGATAAATTATTCGAAATTATTAACTTTGGAATGAACTTCTAACAAAAATGTCAAGTTTGATTCTTGTTACAGAATATATTCAATATTTCATGTTATCTTAAATAACTAGGATACTCAATGAGTTTAACTTTTGTTTAAAAAAATTCTAATTTGTAATTTATTGCATCTCAAAATTCTGTGTTGAATTTGTATTTTCTATTAATTTAAATTTAGTAATGAAAGTTAGCTCTGATTTTCACGATAATAATAATAATAGTAATTTTCAAAATATTTTAAATTCTTTATGTATTTTATTAATACTTATGTATTTTCTATGTACAAAGATGAAAGCATTTCTGAAATATTTTTTTCTCTCATTTTCATCTATTTTTTGCTTTGTTTATTTGTTTGTCGATATTTTCAGAAAAATATAATACAAAATTGCAATACTATAAATATAACGCAAAAACAAAATTGAATTTATGCTTAGTTCCATTTTTCAAGATTTGTTCTTAATAGAAATATTTTGAAATTTTTACCCAGAATTAAAATTTCTTCAATTCATTATCAGAAAGTTTTCTATTTAGATATTTTTAGATACAAAAAGATACAGGAAACTTTCCAGCAATTCTTGTTGTTTCGGAATCATTCTCCGTAACAAAAAAATTACTTTTCCTCCATCAATTTTTTAAATATAAAATTAGCGAAAACTATTTCAATATTTTAACCAGTCTTTAAGTTAACAATATTGCAATTTTCATCGCTAAAAATTCTTGATACATTGTTAAGCAAGTTTAAAATCATGCAGTTAAATATTTGAGAAAAATTTGAATGTTAATTTAAAAAATTGTTTCTTTCTTTTGAACTATATATATATATATCCTATTTTTATCTATTGGCTTTTATCTGTTTAATTATGTTTTGTAATTCGGAAATGCTATTCTTAATCAAAATTATTCAAATTTCTAAGGAAAACATCAAAATAGTAAGAATGAAATGCAAGAAAACCCTCATAAATAGAGCATCCATATATTAAATATCCCTACATAACGAGGTTTTTTTTTTTTTCTTCAGAAACTCAGTTTTCGTTTAAAAACAGTTATTATACATCGAATAAATTTTCTCTATATCAATTAAAAATTTTCATATAAAAAAACTATGTTTTATTATTACAGTCAAAAAGCGACAACTGATTTCAGTATAAGGAGGATTATAAATTAAATAAATATATATATATATATAAAAGAAATATTCCGCCAATACCTACTGCAATAAAAATTCTTAATAAAAAATAAAGTTGTTAACTAAAAAAAATGTATTTGCAGGAATGCCATATATTATTCTTAGTTATTGTTTTAAAAATCATTTTCTTTATTTGGAGCGATGGCTAAAATATTTTTAAAGACAAGTAAGTCAGTCACTAAGAAAGATAATAAAAGATGGAATTTTTTTTTAATTAATTCAAATATTCTGACTGTGAATAATGCTACATTATTCATTTTTATCTTTGAACAAACGTTTCCGAAATATTAAATTAAGATATAATTGCCTGTAACTAAACAACATGATAACATGAATCAATTAATTCGTTACTAATTCTTTCTCTTCAGTGAGATATGACAAAAAATAAAATTAAAAAAAAATTATTTGAACTGGGCTGGAGGGGGGGGGGGGGGGCGCCTTAGCTTCACCTGTCTTTGCCAGATCACAACATCCAGAAGCATCGCAAAGAGTTTGCGAAACTGAGTCCAGAAAGATTTATATAGCTAATAATTCTCGAACATCAGACTTCCTGTTGTCACCTATTAATTAGAAAAAAAATGTAAAACGCATACACGTTTTAATTGCTGGGTTATTTTTTTAGAAGGATCTTCAATTTTATTATTCTTCCATTCATGCTAACATATGATATTCGTTTTGAAACTTAATTTTGCATATATTACCATAAACAATAACAGCGGGACTGGTCTCCCCGAAACTTTCTCGCATACACTGCGATAAAGGTCTAATCCCCACCCCCTACTCCATATAAAATTGTGGACATTGGATAAGGTTTCGAATACCTTGCATGACAATGATGAACAACAGTTAGAAAAATATTGATCTTTGACATGAACTTAGCCTTTTTATTGAATTTTATTGAGAATATGTATTTTGGATGCCTTTCTGCCGGTTGACTGATGCTGAAAATTGAAATGAAGTTATAGTAGTAGTCACAAGATTACATGTCGAATTACCTTGGTTCCTGTTATTGCGTTTACACGCATACTGATAGACTATCAGTCCTTTCATAGATTTGATTCCAATTATGTGCTGAGTATCTATATCTTAGATGCTGTATCTGTGTATCAAAATTTATTTACCTAGTTCTTTTCATTTTGTATTTATTGAATTCACTTATATTTAAGAAGTTAGCCATACAGACAGATTCCCAGTTAATGGATTTCGTTTAAAATTTGATAGAAATGCACAAATTCGATCATAATTCCATATACTGAAACGTAGCCATGTAGCTCAAAGCGTTTTTGATATTTCACTACTTCGTCTTCTTTATTACCTTTACACTTCGTATACGAAAAAGTAAAATCTGAATGGAAATGGTGTTTTTTTAGAACTAAATATACTTGTGCTGTCCTTATATTTTGAGTAATTGCAATTAATCGACAAGATAATACTTGAGAATTACGTTGAGGATTAGGAACTAAGAATTTGCATGGGAATTTATTTATTTATTTATTTTTAACTAAAGAGGAAATGTCCGAACGAAAATTATGGATTAGTTTTGAAAAATAAATCATATTACACCGAAGTATCATAGTAATTAGTATGAAATAGAGAAAACTTTTAAAAATTAATGGAAAAACAGATCGATTTTTGCCACTTTTTGAGAATTTTAAGCTTTTTGAGGAAGCGGAAGACAGTAAAAAATTTTTATTTAATTTTTATTCTCGTTATATTTAGTAATTTACAACTTTTGATTGAAAAAAGCAATTTGAAAAAAGAATTATATTAATTTTCATAAGTCTATTTTTCATGGTTCTTATAGCGAGGTTTAAATGTTTTCCATACACGGGAAATTTTTGTGACAAAAACTCAGAAAATTTTTAGTATTAATACGAGAAGTGGAATACAAAAGTTAACGTAAATAAATGAAAAAATAGAAAAAGTATGAAAAAATGTATTAAAAATAGTTTTTACTATTTTCATATTTGAAAATTCATGGAAATCATACCATTTTAGAAGCTTTACTCCAAGCCATTCATCGTGTTATATATTTCCCTAATTTATTTCATCCTATTTAAGATTTGAACTTCAGATTATAACGGAATTTCAGCTATATCTGATTAATTTTCAATACAATAATATTTCAAAAATTCTACTAAAAGCATGTTTTAAACATGAACTTAAGGCTGACTTTACGGAATTTAACAACAATGGAAGTAGAATCCAGGATAAAATATTTGTAGCAAAAATGAATCGATTTGCGTTTTACTTCAATAGTGAAGTACATTTTTGCAAAATATGTTTAAAATGATAATGTAAAATAAGTTTTTAAAAAAATTAGTTTAAAAAAGACAAGAAATTGTATGACAATTGAATTGGCACCATTGAAAACGTAATATTTTGAGTTTTAAGCTGAGGCAAGAATCGTTTTTTTCCTATAATATTTGTGGATGTTACGATTAAGAACGGTAAAGTTTGGTGGGGTTTTTTACTGCAAATATTACAGCACAAAATCTTTTTTAAACCATACCAAAATTAAAATAAATAATAATCTTTTTAACAATACCAATTTTAAAATCATGCAAATTTTTCCTAAATTTTAGCAATATTTTAGAAATGGATTTTTTCTTACTAATTTCCAACAATAGATGATATTGTTGCCCTGAAATTCAAATTGTTATCATTCTTTCGTCAAATATTTAATAATTAGAAGAAGGATTCTATTTAATATCCGAGTAGTTAAGAAAACTAATAAAAAAAATGTAGTTACAGTGCTTTAAAATTTAAAAAATAGAAGAACCGTTATTTTTTTTTTAATGGCGCTTTGATTTTATGGAACTGTTCACCATTAAAAAGGTTCTTGAACGCAGTAAAGAGAACATTTATAAGACAAAATAACACAACTTTAATGTTTGACTATATGGCATCATGAACATGAAGTTGTATCTTAATGATTAAACCAGAATTAAGTATAGTCAGTATTTAAAGCGACACAGCTGGTAGCTAATACTACGTAAGATTGTATCCGCTGCTTTCCCACTGAAGAACAAATCATTTTTGAAAAAATAAGCCCTAGTGAGCATTAAAAACAGCATGGCCAGAGACAATTTAATTTGTACTTTGATTATAGATGTACTTCAAATTTTGAACTAAATTCTTCTTAGGATTGATGGTCTGCCGATCTTTCTATTGACGCATATATAAATACCAGAATTCAAAAGCGCAGCGACCTTAATAAATAAAATGTGGTATATCTTGTAATCACCTTTTTTTACATGTTTTTAAAATTTTGGATCTGACCAGTCAAAAAGAAAATCCAAAACGCAAGCGAAATGCCCTCATTTCGGGGTTTGACACTTCTTGTGGATGTAGATACCTTGCGACTTTTGGCACTGAACAGTATGAGGCCCCATCGTATTCTAATCCATTTAGTTCCACAGTTCTATATAACTTGACTATATTAACGCTGTAATCATAACAAACATCATAATAATATCTAAATCATAATCACGCAACAGCACATAATAACAAGCGGTAATGGTATTTTATGGCTTTTCATTTAATTAACTAGTTGATTTAGTTACAAAATTCAACTCTTTGTAATTTCGTCAATATATTAATCACTTATTTTAGGTTAATTATTTATATCAGAAATTTGGTTAAAATGCGTTCCTTTTTTATTTATAAAAAAAAAGTGTGGTTTTTTGATCTATAACTTTTGGCGGCCTGTTGATTTGCCATGGTCGAAGTAGCTAAAATTTTCAATTAAACATTTAATAAAAATTAATTTTAATTGGAAAATTTTCAATTAAACATTTGATGTTAATGATTTCTTCAAAAATATTTTTAAGCTTCTAATTTTAATAGACATATCATACTATTAATATTTTATCATACTATTTTAGAAAGCATATGTCATCTGTTCTTTATATTATGCATTTCATTACTTTTTTTTATGCCTTTATTCATCCAATTATATAATCAGAAAAAACAGAAATAAATACTACTGCTCTTTGGATGGAAAAAAAGGGATGTACTTTAAAATAATTTCATCATTTCTTGATTCCGAAGTTAAATCTTCATTGAATGTAAGACAATATTTATTTTTATCAAAAGGATGCCTTATATGAAATCTACTTACTCTACTAATTATAAGCGATATAAATCCTACTGATATTAAACAGAATTTTTCTTTCTCAGTTTTCAACAGTGATTGTATTAATATCTTCGATTAAATATTTGACGAAACATTAAAAATGGTTTTAGTTTCATTCACAACAATAGAAAATATAATTGCAAAATATACTTAAATGCTAAAATGTTTATTAAATTCTGACTAAAGAATTTTGCAATAATTAAATTATTATCATTAAAAATATAACTTTTTGGATTTTAAAATGGTGTCAAATTTATTTTGTGTAGGGATATTTTCAGTAGTTACCGCAAAAAAACACAAAAATTTCGATAAATTTTTAATTTATTAAAATTTTAAGAACAAAAAATCTGAGGTCCACATTTTCACCTTTCAAATATATATATGCCAAATTTGGGAGCTCTAGGCCAAATGGTCTTCAGAGTTCCAACATGCACACACACACATTCATCTTTATTATTAGTAGAGATGATTAATGACTGACTGGCAACCACGTTTACACACAGTATTACTTAACCATGTTAATAATAAGTGGACCTAATAGACTTAAATCTGACTAATTACCCTTGATACAATGTTGATATTATAGTTTATAATTCAAAAAATTTGTATTTTTTATAAATTTATTTATTTAGCAATCAGCCCAATAATACTTTTTTAAATCGACCCATCTACATCCCTTCATCAGCTTAGAAGCGTTATGCAGTTGCCTAGCCTGATTACTTCGTAATCTTTCACTGATTTGCTTTGTGATTCGTTTCTAGAATATAGACTCTTATAAGTAGAAATGAACAGAACACGCCATATTGCGTTTATATATACGAAAATCGATAAGAAGAAAAATTCCCTTCGTTTTTTTTTTTTTTTTTTCTGAAAGAAAATTTTTATGCAAATTTTAAGCTCAATACAGCAGTTCCTGCATGAATAACAAAATTGCATTTAATCGAGAAAGTTTTGTTTCTTCCGAATTCAAAAACTCATTTTACCTATCAAAAAATTCGACTTCTAGTTTTGGATGAAGTTTCAAGTTTCAACCATCCGTCTTTTAGAAAAAAAATTTACCTGTCTGTCTGTTTGTAAAAATGAACAATTAAAAGCGTGCCGAGCTAAACAAAAGAAATTTCTTATGTGATCCAAATGTATACCAAAATTATCAAATTTTAGATGAAATTTTTCACCAGGAAATCCATATAACTATATGTCCGAGTGCTTTTAAACACGATAACTCAAAAACACAACGAGCTGGATGAACAAATTTGGCGTATTGTTGTATTACCTGAATCTTGTATCTGTGCCAAATATTGGATGAAATCCGCAAGTGGAAAGAAGCCCATAGTGTAATGCAGAAAAATCGAGGAAGAACTTATCAGTCGAGTTAAACCACAAAAGAATCCCTCCCTTTCTAAGTATTCGAGGTAATCTGAATGCTCCAGTTGCTTCGAAAATTAAAATTAGCGCTGTGTGAACGCATTATGGCACAACTCATGTCCCTATCCATCATATAGAAGTATGACCTGTTATCAGAATGAGACTAATTCTCTCCACGATAAGGTATCCACTAGAGAAGCGAGAATCAGTCAACATACCAAAAGTGTATGATTCTCATACCCAAGATGCTGCTTGTGGATTAAAATAAAACTTAATCTTTGAAAAATAGAGATCAAACTATTTTAATATACATAAATGAAGTGATCAAACTATCTTAATTATTATAAA
>JAPMOR010052786.1:0-19175 GCA_026543865.1 Argiope aurantia | reverse complement strand
ATATAAATTTGAAATACAATAAATACCCACAATATGATTCCATTAAATCAACTGTTTAGTTTTAATTTTCTTATTATTTATGTTTGATGCGATGCAGTAGAATAATTCAACGAGCTATACTAAGAAATCGTTGACATTATAAAAACTCTGAAATCAACTGAAATATACTAAATTGGAAATATGAAACAATCATCAATATTTAATCTATTATCGCAATGGTTTTTTAATTCATATTTAGAATAAAGCATGGTTTTCAATTACTTTACGAAAACTAAAATAAGTAAATTTGTGTATTTTAAAGGTGAAGTAATTGAAATAATCCTACTCTCTAGAAGTAATTGAAAATGTCCTTCTCTGGATGCCACTTTCTTGTATTGGATATCACCTTCACAAATACTAAAATTACATTCAAATAAACTTCAAGACCCAAATAATCATTATGTCTGTAATTTTCAAATTCAGAAATACATATAACCAGCATATGTCGAATACTAAATTAACATATTTATATTTTATTTGATCTTAATTTTTTTACAAAAATTAAATTTTGAACAGATTTTTGTATGACCTAATATGTCCGCTTTTTTAATTTTCAGTGTGAGAATTCTTTATATAAAAACAAAAATTATATAAAAATGAAAATATATTGTAACGAATTTTTTATTTCTTATCAAAATTTTATAATCACATTGTGAAAAATATTTCTTAGTCTTAGTTTATTTATAGAAATAAAGTTCTTAAATTTATTTGACTTCATTGCCTAATCGACTTCTTTCGGCAGAGTAAAATAATGGAAAATCACCCACAATCAAGCTTGTTCTTGCTTCGCCTGAGAATGTAATAATGGTATGGGGTTGAGTTAATTGCTTTCAGATCACTGAGGATACCCTCCTGAAGGACAATTTCTTCCATGAATATTTATGGGTATTCGAATTACACTGTTGTGGAAGCAATCTTTAAGCTCTGCTCTTGTGCATTGGCAAGGGGAGAATATACTAATTTTCTATTACTTTTATAAAATCTTAGTAGAAAGCAATAATGTAAAGGGACTGTTTTCCAATGTTGTTATCTATCGAAAAAAATAATTATAGAATGGCCCAGATGTCTATATAAATTGATTGGTCATTATTTGTAGTTTTCCATTTAAATTAGATTAATCAAAGGTACATTCTTAGCTATATATCATATATACTAAATTAAATATAATTTACTACCTTATTTGATTTCCATGATAAAAAATGCATTCTTTTTAAAAAAAGTTCTTTAAGATAATTCTTTAAAAGCAATTTAGTGCATTATTAACATTGAAATTTTTTCTTTTAGAATTCAAATTTGTTGTAATAAATATTTTAGTATATAAATGCAATAATTATTTATAGCATATTTCTTTATGGCACGATAATTTTAATTATTTTCAGCCACTGTTTAGCACATTTGAATCTCTGAGGACGCTTAAAGGATTTATAATGCGTTAATTTTCTTTAGAATCAAATTTACTGAATGATTAGGAAGGAATTTCTCCTTAAATTTAAATTTCCTATAATATTTTTTTTGTAATTTGCTATAATAAGTTTATAAATACAATAATTATTTGCAACTTATTTCTTAAATGTCTAGATAATGTTAATTACTTTCAGTTTTCGGTCTGTACTTTCGAAACTCGGAAAATGCTTAAAGATTTAAAATAAGGAATGAAACGACGAAAAATTGCTATTAAATCAAAATTTAAATGATTTTGGATGACAAATTAAAAATAAATATCATATTAAAACACCTTTTAGATCCATAAATTTATCGACAATTTTCTGGATAAGCACTTCTTGGATAATATACTTCAGGATAATACAAAATCATATAATTATAATATATTTTGTGCAAGATGGTTATGTTCCAATACAAATTAAATTTCATATTTGTTAGTTATTTTAATATAAAAAATTCCATGACATATATATATATATATATAAGGTATTCTAACTAATACTGGGCCTATATATAATTTCTGAAATATTAGACAGAGATATATTATCTCTGTTGAAGGAAAGAAGCAAGAAATTAAATTTTATATTACTTTCTTTTTGTTTAAATTTTTGTAAATCAAGAGGTTTTTTTCTAAAAATAACTAATGTATTCGAGAGATTGTAAAAAATTTAAATTTCGTAATTCTTCAGTCATACATTTATTGATTGAAGCATTAAAAATGTAATTATTAATATGAAATAAAGAATACTTATTTCAATTCAGTTAAAGCACTTTTCTTTTCAAATTTATTCATTTTTTTGCTAATGGTATCGAAATTATTTATTAAATCATGATTTTAAAAAAATAATACACCCAATATAATATTCATTTATTTATGAGACAAAAAAAAGGATGCACTACTCTTAAAGACAAAGATAAAGAAATCATGAAAGGAAATAAAAACGATCTTAAAAAGAAAACAAACTACAGCATTAACTTATTGTTTTCCTGGACCTTATTTTTTCAAGTAGAGACAGAAAACAAATCTTCATCAGCAATTCCATAGTCTTAAATAGAATGGCGAGTAGGATGAGGGTTAAAATAGAGATTCATTCTTGACTTCGCAGATGTACTCGAGAGACAGATGCATAACAATAACAACAATCTTGCTCTCTGATGGTGTTCTCAAAACTTGGAGCCCAATCAATATCTACAAAACATGCTTTAATCTATCTAATGGACATTTTATTAATTTGAATTATTTTTAGGACAATATAACATAGATAAAAAAGTTTTTCGAATTTTCGATCAACAGTATAGACTTCAAATTATCTTTCTTGAATAAATATTAATATTAATTATTTACTTAGTATAAATTAAATATAAACTTTTAGATATTTTAATAAAAATTAACTATCTCAATTGTCAAATAACTTAAAAGCATTTTATAAAATAAATATAATTTTTAAATTAATTACCTTTTTGTGCACGAAGTGTAAAAAAGTAGATAATAATGTAATCGCCAGAAAAGTAATAAAGCAATTGGATGAATCCTCACGCTTTTAGATTTCATTGAAAACATAAAATATATTTTCTGGTGATATATCTCTGTCTTTGTGTCTATCTGAGAATGCTGTAACTGAAAAAGAGGGTTAAATGGATGAAAATTAGCAAGTCATTTTCCCATCAAATGTGTTGATTTATATGTAATTTTGGACAAAATCTGTTAAAAAATTAATTGCCATTTTGTTTTAATGCAAGTGCATGCAATTATGTTAGATCTTTCAGAATAGATAGTTCCATTTCAATGCATAGTTTTAGCATTTAAAATTCAGATCCATCTCATAGAATGTACAAAATCCTTCTAAAGGTTGACCGTCTGTCTGTTATTACATTTGCATGCATGTGCAAGTGATAGAAAACTTATTGACTTATATAAATAAAGTTTAGGAAGTGATCGTGTTACTAAAATTTCAGTCTTGTGTCAAATTTAGTTTAATTTATGGGAAAAAATACTTCAAAAATGAATATCTAGTTTTCTTCAGTGTTCTCACTGTAAGTATACTAGTAACTGTATTCAGTATTCTACGCTCATGTACAAACCACAAACTCAATGAATTCAAATAAAATTCGAAGCACTCGTAGAATTCATTGCCTTTTTCAAGGTAGTTGTTTTTATGTGTGGAAGGGAAGGGGAGAAAAAATCTGAATAAATGAGTATACGAAAAAGTTTCGGCGGGTGAATTCTAATTGATGTATAATAATTTTCTATAGATGAGTAGGCCTGAAGGACATTATCTTTCAAATCAGATACTGATGGATAATGCAAATTTCTATGATAGTTATGTTTTATATATAATTTCAGAGATTAGTTTTATATATAAATTTAGACCCCGATTTATATTGATGTTTAAATTTGGATTTGTAGTAATGACAATTTCAGAATCTTTGATCAAATAAATTATATTTTGAAAGAATTTGCTGAAGAAAGCTATATTTTCTTTCTAGTTCGTTTTAAGAACCGGCGTCCTTGCGTAGGGGTAGCGCGTCTTCCCCGTGACCTGGCCGTCCTAGGTTCGAGTCCCGGTTTGGGCATGGTTTTTCTTCTTTGTTCTATCTGTGAGATGTGTGAATGTGCCCTAATGTAAAAAGGGGTTGTGGGAGCGAATGAGTGATACGTGAATAGCAAAGTCGTGCCTTTGGCCCTAGTTGGTGCTATTAAATAAACAAGAGACGCACCCCCACAGGCTTAAAATCCCTGTCTACGTAACAGCCGGCTTGTCCATGACAAGTGCCATAAGAAACAACAACAACAAGATCTTAAGTTTCACTAGAACTCATTAACTGGTAGCAAATTTCTAATATTTGTAGACATATAAATAAAAAAAATTATATAATAAAAGTTATTTTTGAATAATCTATAATGAAATACTGAAATAGCATAAAACATAAAATCGAAATATCGATTTTATCTTGTTCAAATAAGATTTTCAAATATAAATATATTGATTGACAGTTGAAGAAGGATATCTCCTTATGTGAATGATATAAAATATTGAAATTTCAAACAATTACCTAATTAGTAAAGATTAAATATGATGGAAATTAGCGATGTAAAAAAAATTCAGAAACTTAGATAAATATTAATTTAAAAAATATGTATATAAGAGCAATTAAATATAAATTCAGAAATATGCATTTTGTAACAGAATTCGATTATCATTTCTTTGGGTCAAATAAAAAATGAGATTTTATTTATAAATATAATAAGATTACATAAATTATTTATAGTATTCAGGAAGAAAAGTCTTTTTTTTATTAAAATATTGTCTTTGGTCTTCTACAAATATTTGAATTTAAAGGAAAATTATTTGCGAATTTTTTGAAAGAATTCTGAATTATTAAGATTTCTAAAAAAAATTATTTCGGAAACTTAGACTGCTTAGCGAATTTATTAATACATTTTAGTCAATTTGCTAAACTTGTCAAAAGGTAGAAAATGTTCATTTTAATTATTATTTTATCAACATTGTATTGCCCAAGATTTAAGGCATCAGATGATTTGTTTTTAAATTCCTAGCAAAACTTATAAAGGATAATACAAAGGACAGTCAAGACATTATAAACTTTCTATATTTAAAAATTTTAGCCCGTTTTATAAATTATTCTAAGATTTTTTGTAAAACTTATTTTTCAAAAATATACATAAGCAAAATTATAAATCAGTATAGTATATAAAAGAATTATAGTACTTTATTAAGATAAATATACATAAAATTATTCAATCTGTAAGTATATTAAAGACGGTTTTCGAAATAAGCCATATTATATGCACGTTTTTTACTAAAATTAACCAATATTCCTTTTCAAAAAATGTTAAAAATGCTTAAACAAACACTTTTGATCAATTCAATTCATTACATCTTGTCATAAATGTTTATAAAAGAAAATACCTTTCCTTTTTCTTTGAAAATAATCATTTTATTAGTTCAATTCCCTTTGAACTTCAGCCCAGATTTATTTCAAAATAAAAGACTTGAAAATAGAGATTTAAGAATATTTTAAATAATATTAACAATTTCTATATATATTTTTTATCGCTGCATTGTTTCTGTTCTCTATCTTCTATCGTTACTGTTCTGCAAACAGTTTATTCCATTTTATTACAGTTTTTTCGGGCTTGGTTTACGAGAATCCAGTGAAAATTGTAAACGTGAAAGCCCATTATATTATAATAAAGGATAAATATAAATATTTTTTTTCTTAATTCCTGCCTTGAATCATATTTAAATCGATTCTATTCTGGTCTTTTGTCCTTAAGAATCTCAATTTAGAGAAAAAAAAGTTAAGTGATCATCAATTCATTTTTTGTATGAGGTCATTTGGAGTTAGATGTTTTGTCCTTCTTTGTTATTTCGCTGATAAACAAACAAGATAAAATCATTAGTACGTCATTCTATATTATTGTGTAGTTTGAAGCAATTTTTCTTTAAAAAAAGTAAAGGAAATTAAGGTCGATAAAAGGTTTCATTTTGTTTATCAAAATATCTGTCTCTAACCATTATATGTACGCTTTTAAGTAAAAATACTTTGATAAAAGATGAGGGTTTTTAATTTGATGAAATAGAAACAAAATGCGCTGAACAGGACATGGCATTATGCTATATATAAAAAAGTCATCTACATTTTTAAAAAGGATTTTATTTTGCAAATACAACATTGAAAGTCTTTAACATGGTTTAGTACTTACTATTTCAGTATAGAAGTTTAAAAAAAATGTTTTTCGATTTTTAAGTGTTTACAAAATTTAAAACAAAATATACACCAAGAAAGTTACATAAGAAATTTTTTAATTATTTCGGCTTTTATACCTTGTAGTCTAAAAGCTGTCTAATGCAGAATCAGATTCAATTATTTCAGGTTTAAAATAATGTGCTTTATAATTTAGATTTATAAAGTTTACATTTTGGAAAAAATTATTAGAATACCTGAATTAAAATTCTGAATCATTAAGATTTTCTTAATACCAATTTAAAAAAATATATATTATTAATATTTAATAATTTTAAATTCTTTCATAAATACATTAATTCAATTTTAAGGAAGTCTCCAATACTATTCAACGGAAGCATTTCAATTTCTATCGACTATTATACTATAAAGGCAACAAAGATTTAATTTATAGTTTTATTTTCTAGAAACTTAAAGGAAATAAATTTTTAATGAAAGTTGAATATTACATCGAATCTCTGTTTTAGTCTCGTATATTTTTTGTGAGTTTTCGTTAAGAATTGCAGACATGCGATCTCTGAATAGCTCTTTTGCGAATCTGTAACAAAAAAATTATGCGGCAGCGTATAATAGTCACTTACTAAAGCAATTGCGATTCGCAATTTAACCGCAGCTTAATACTACCTTATGCGGCTCCGGTGGCCTGGTGATACATCTCCACATCCAAAGCTGTAATATTGCACCGAAAATTTGGCTGTGGTAACCTGATGGTACAGTCCTACCTCCAAAGCTTTATATATTTGCTTTGAATATCTTACTAAGTATGAAAACCGAGAGCATGATGAATCTATCGTAATAGATATTTTCAGGTTGGCTTCATGTGGAAATTAGACGATAGTTTGCCGAATCATGTATTATCGTCACCATGCGCTCATTCCCCAAATTACATGATATCCAATAAAGAAGCGTATATACTCAAAACATATAATTAATATAAACAGTGTCAATTCTCAAAGGAATTGTAGGATCAATGTTTCGAAACCGTATTTTTCCTCAGGAATTGTACATATGGGAGTAATTCACATAAAAGTTTATACCATGTGCCATGAGGTCTAAGAATAATGCATTGGGAAATTAGTACTTATAGCATGTTGTTTAATTCATATTTGTCATCGTCTTCTTATTACGGATTGTGACGCACTTTCCAAGGATTCAAAATGAGATGGGAATCAAACCATCTCACAATGAAAAGGCAAAGAAATACTCTCTGTTGGCGTTTGATAACTAAGAAACTCTGGCCCCTTTTTCTGTTTCAATTTTATTAAATTTTCTTAAGGGAATGCATATACAATTCAGATATCATTGAAACTACTACAATACATTTCAAAATACCTACGTTTAGTCAGAAAATAGTAAGAAAATCTGGTTTTAAGAAATATATGGAAAACTGTGCAGAAAAGGAGAAATAGGTTTTTTATAATACTTCTTCGGATTTCTCCCAATACTTTTTAAATTCATCACCATTTCTTAATTTTAATACCTTTTATTGTCTCTGAATTTATAAAATATCCACCTTAATTTTTCACAGAAGACAAAACACCTTTTTCCGTGTTCTTTCACATTTCGGTAATCGTATGTCATTGTGAAATTGAGAAAAGCTATAAAGGAAACATTTTTCATCTTTCCTCTGGCCTGGTTTTTGCTTACAGCTGTTGAAGCATTTCGGATTTTATTCCGATTAAGTATTATTCGCTAGTTCCGAAAACAGCACGGAAAATTTAAATAAGAATTATTTTCTATTCTAAAAGACTTACGAAAGCAATTCAATGATAAATGAAATAAAATTTACATAAAACTATAAAATTATTTCTATTTTCCACTCTCGTCACTTGTATTAACTTTTAAATTAAATTCGTATTTAGAGAAAAACAAAACAATTAACAGTACTTTTCTGTGCATCAATATCCCAATTAAAAGAGTCGTAGATATGGTTAGTGTAAGGTACATAAACATTGTATATACTCAGAAAATAGAAAGTTCACATTTAATAAACATTTGCCTCAAAAAATTATATAGTTTCAGTGTAAATGATTTAATTTACTTAAATTACCGATGCAGCTTTTAAACTAATGGCAATATATGTTACTTCTTTCTGTGGCGTCCAATTATAATATTTTGAGTTCTGCAGGCTAATTTTTTGAAATTTTAAAATCATTAGTTTAAAAATTTTTTAATGCAGAAATAAAATTGTGAACATTTCTTTCAAATTATAATTTATACTATCAGTTTCGAACAATTCAAATACTAACATTTTAAAGTGTGAGTGTCAGTAAATTATGGTTATTCATTTGAAAATATTGATATTTTTTTTACTTTTTTATAGAAGAAATATATAAAAAATGGTATTATAATCATTTGAATCGAATTCTAAAATTTGACGAATTCCACATTTCAAACATTCTTGAGTTCGAAAAACCCATTTTTGGAAATATTTCTATCTATCTTAACACCAAAACTCAACTCAATCAACTCTTTGATTTTGGTGAATTAAATTTGAAACTATATTTGTATAAATATGAAAATATTTGTAAATTTTTGTCAAACTTTGAAAGAAAGTCCATTCAGAAGAAACCTGTCAGCCCACCTGTAGAAGTGCAAGTAAGCACAATCACTATGAAACATAAAAAGTTTCATAAATAAAATTTGGCACACAGATTTAGAACCAGAAATGAAAAAAAATTATCAAGTTTTTAACCAAACATATGCCAAATAGTTGATCGTTTCTGTTCAGTACTTCCTTATGCACATTAAAGAAATTAAAAATGCTAGGACTTAAATAAATAAAACTTGGTTTGTTATCTTGTGACAACAATTGTATTTATTTCTGCTTAGAATCAGTCAGGAAAAAAAGGCATTCACAAATTCGATTTTTAGATATTTCTGTATAATCACATGCCAGGAAGTAACCATCAAAAAATTCATGAAAGCCTATTCGAAAGATTTAGTAAAAAGACTTTATTCCCTCCGAAATTAGATATTTTGTAATTACTGTTTGCGAATTCATAGGCATATCTAAAGTAAACTATTTAATGAGGGAGTGGAAAGTGAACGAGGGCTAACATTTCGACTAAACAGTATCCGGGAGAGTTTCAGGAAGGCCGTTCATATTGGATTTTTCGTAATACCAGCCATTGCACTTATGAGTCACAGACAATCAACTTTTTGAAGGATTTCATTCCAAATTTTATATCTATATTTTAGATGTTAAATTTGTGTACTGTTTTTTTATCATGTGAGAACATGATTTGGTTTTGGTTAGGTGATTTTGAAGCTCGAAATTGCGTAGGCAATGAATAAAACTTTTATGGCAATTTTTATCATCATCTTTTAATCGAATATATTTTTAACTGCTTTTACCAGTATTGCAATATTATTATGTATGCTTCTTTGAAAGCAGATGCGTTTATAAAAGGTTGACCTGCTTTTACCAGTATTGCTTTATTATTACGTATGCTTCTTTGACAGCAGATCCGTTATTAAAAGGTTGACGTAGTAACTATGACATCATAACTGCTATTTCATCTCAAAATCTGTCGAGCTCCAAAACTTTGTTTGCCATCTAGAAAAATTGGAAATGAAAGTTTAAAAAATTTATCATTTGATATATATACAGGGGGGGGGTCAAAAAAACTTCGCTATATATGAAACCCTAGGGCCTATCCGCTCAACCAATCGAACCAAAATTTCAGACATGGTTGTTTGAAGGTATGCGCTGGAGATTGTGATGATTTTAAACAACGCAGACCTCACAATTGCAGTTACAGTGAGAGAATTTTGAAATTTTCGAATGACAACACCCACTTTTTCCTTGCCCAAATTGATCAGCGTATTGAAAAACCACAAAAGGCGTTGGAACAATTAGCGTGTGACGAAAATTGCCGCTGTAAAGCATATGCTTTTATAAGTTATAATTACAGATTATAATAAGTTACAATTACATATATAAATTTATAATTACAGGTTTTCAACGTGTTCATCTTCGCAGGCGACAACGCATTGCATTCGGGAGATTGTGGACAACAATGCCGAACGTAACATGAAAGGAGGAATCTGCATAACTTCACGTGTTATCGCATCTTGCAATTCTGACACAGTTGCAGAATTCCGTTAATCCTGAATTGCAGCAACGAAATGTCATTAGGGACATTTTATGGATGCCAGATGGGGCTCCTCCACACGTCGCCCAATGTGTTCGACCAGTGCTGCAACAACACTTTGGTGATAGAGTCATCACTAGTAACTTTTCAGTTTTGTTACCACCGCGATCCCCCGACTCATTCCTATGGATTTCTGGTTCTGGGGTTATCTGAGATCTAAGGTGTACACGCCTGGTCCATGAGATGTGTCAGAATTGCAAGATGCCATAACACGTGAAGTTATGCAGATGCCTCCTTTCATGTTACGTTCGGCATTGTTGTCCACAATCTCGCGATTGCAATGCGTTGTCGCCTGCGAAGATGAACACGTTGAAAACCTGTAATTATAACTATCCATTCCAATAAAAACTTTTTTTCTCTTTCCTCTCTGTGTAGTCATTGGTCCTTTATAATGCTGTTTTTTGCAAATTCTTTACGGCGGCAATTTTCGTCACACGCTAATCGTTCCAACAGCATTTGTGATTTTTCAATACGTGGATCAATTTGCCCAAGGAGAGTGGGTGTTGCCATTCTAAAATTTAAAAATTCTCTCACTGTAACCGTAACCGTGAACCCTGAATCTCCAGCGTATACCTTCAAACAACCATGTCTGAAGTTTTGGTTCGATTGGTTGAGCGAATAGACCGCTAGGGTTTCATATATAGGGGAATTTTTTTTTGACCACCCTGTATATATATAGAGAGAGAGAGAACGAGAGAGAGACGGATAAGAACCGATACGGAAATCACGTGATTGTTTCAAACCGGTTTAAATTGATTAATGTCTTAAATTAATGAAAGCAAATAATGACTTAAAAATAACGATGTTCTCACATGATAACTTGAAATTTGTGATCGTAGGTTTCATTTCTTTTTGTTTTAATTTTAATCTATTTTTAATTTAAATTTAATTTCTGAAATTAAAACCTAACTCTTCCCTTTTTGTAGTTTCCTTTTTCTCGAACACACAGATAGGCAAACTTCCTTAGAATGGATTGCGTTCAAAATTTGATATAAATCTGCAAAATTAATCATAATGCCATCCACCAAATTTCAGCCATCTAGCTCAAACTGTTTTTGGATTATCGTTTTCGCAGACTGACAGACATACACAATGCCAGAAATGTCTTTTTCGGAAGATGTGTTCATGAAGATCATAAACATATAGATTCATAAATATCAAGAGAAGCTTAGTTTTTGAATTTTTTGAATAAAGGTAGAACGTACTATTATGACTTTTTCTGTACATAGAAAAAATATATTTTTTGATTAAAAAATATTTTTAATCTTTTTAAAATTGCTTTTATTTCATGTAAAGTGAACACAATGTATTAAAATATTTAAAGATTTTTACTAAGCGAATTGTCATTTTTAAATATAAAAGGAATGATGGTTATTTCATTTCCTTTTTACTTTCAATTCCTTGAAATATACATACTTTCTTTTCTCTATATAAGTGTTATTAACTAATAATGGTCTCTTAATATATCTTGTCTCTTAAATAGAATTTTGAAATGTTTATAAGTGAATATATTTTAGATTTAATAAATGTTAAATAATGAAGAATAATGTATCTGATAAAATTAAAACTATAAATAGTTCTTTATATGTAAATTACAAAGCACTGAATAGTTTCTTTATTAGGATTTGATAATTATGTTTAAAATTCTTCTCATGTGGGATTAAACAATTAATTGTAAACTGTATTAAATATTGACAATTATATTTAAAATTGTACGCTATATACATTGATTATAATCTCTTTTAAGATTATTAACTTAAAAAAAACAGTTTCTTTCGAAACTCATTCATGATTGTATTTTGAAAACACAGTATCTTAATATAACTGTTTTTTCATGACTATGTAAAATGCGTTTACTTGAATAAATTAATATAGTTTATTTGTGTATGGAAAGAAAATGCATTTTTCCTATAAGTAAATAGAATTAATCCATACATGCTTGTCAGGAGTGAAAAAGAAAAGTGGTTAAAATAATTTCGAATTTTGATAGAAGAACATGAAAACTAGTCAGTAAATCAATGCATAAATTCGTCAGAGAGGAAGCATCTGAAAAAAAATAGAAGTTGAAAAAATAAGAAGACATATTAAGAAACTTAAAGAATTTTCCTCATTATTTATATTAAAGCAAATATTAAAGCAAACTAACTGAAATATTCTGACTTGTTCATAACTTTTCTTTTAGACTAGTACACGATCACTTTTGGTTTATTACAAACAATTTATTTGCCATATATGACCGTCCATATTTGATTTATAATTATGCACATAAGTTCGATTTGCAATATGTAACAACATTTGGCTCAACTACAATCCTGATCAAGAATTCAAATTTCCAACTAAATTTGTGATTGTTGAAAATTATAAAATAAGCAAGAACTCATGATGATGCCCATTTACAATGATCTCATCTGCACTGTTATTGGAACAATGGTGACTGCCCATTCTCTTCTTCAAACTTGAAAACTACTTCATTTTATCGTTTTTATAGCAGACATCAGTTAATAAGATTTGAAATTCGCTGTGTTTTTCATAAATAAAATATTCAGAAAATAAATGACGTGATATTTCTAGCACCATCGTCAGTACTATTACATATGCTTGAAGCATAGATTATGGATTTTGAATGTCATTTATCTGATTTTCTTTTGCCTCGAATTTCTCTTTCGGTCTGTGGGCGATAACTGTCTGTTTAGTGTAATGCCTATTTTGATAACCGCACCAGCTGCCTGTAGGATTGTCCAGTTAGAGACGATACATAATGCATCTTTTCATCTGTATGTTCATCGCATCTGAATTAATGTCATAAGGGAACATAATGATGCTATATCATATACAACAAACGATCTTTGAAATATTATGGAGTTACTTTTATTTTTGTTTTTTACTTCTATTCACCATATAAATAATTTTTATGTAAGATGCTCTAAAATATTAAATACATACGTGCATGTCTTCAAAATAACTTTTAAATCTGAGAGATTTAAAAAATTCCTGCCTTACGAAATAGTAAGAATAGAAATGTGTAAAATAAAATCTACAAATAAAATATTTAAATAAATTATAAAAAATACGAAATATTAAAAAAACACATTTCTTTTTAAGACAAAAATTTAAAATGTATTTCAATTAAAATAATACCTTATAAATAATATTTAGTGATAAAATATATTTTTACATTCAAAAATATAAATGGCTTTTAAAGATGTTTTTAGGCAGACTTTTATATAGCTAAAGAATTAAATCGAAGAACTATTATAAAGAAACAAAATTAAGAATATTGAATTTATTTTATATAGTTTTAATCAAGAATTTTAAACAAATGACATATTCTTCCCAAATGAATTCCAAGAACTTATTAGGTGCTTATTAGTAACTTCTTTGGAATTTATCAATAGGAAGAAATTATTAAGTGCATGCTTTATATCTACATCCTATTCATGGTGACAGATAAACGGCACATGCATAGCGATGACAATGGACAAACGCTCTATTTAAATATTGAATAGATTTTTGACACAAATTAGGGAGAGAAAGTTTAATAATCGGAAAGTTACAGCGATAGAGCAAAAAAATTGTAATTTAATTTTGAAATAATTAAAACAAACTTCGAAACAGTTTTTTTATTATTTTCTACTCTTAATTAATAAAAACATATTCATTTGTAATATGTAGAAATTGTTATTTTAAATTTCCAGTTTTCTTGTCTTGATTATCAATCAATAATTTCAAAAATACATTTAGAACCAATTATTATACATAAAATAATTATAATAAAACCCCTATTCCTTTGCATATTAATATTTAAATGTGGAATATTTGATAAATAAATCACAGTTTTCCTCTTTTGTTCAGTTTCGTGAGTTCGTTTAGGGAACGTTAGTTATAACTGTATCAAATAAGAAATAGCGAACTGTAGCCAGATGACTGCAACAACAGATTACATGTTACAGAACAGTACAGATAAACTTACATTACTATCTAATACTTACTATGAAACACATTCTTTAATAAAAATTCAATCATCTGTTATACCAGGTTTAAAGTGCATCAATTTCACATATAATTTAAAGCCTTCATTAAATTCAAGTTAAGATTCTCTGAACACCAAAACAAAATTTCAAGTTGTTCTCACAATATCTATTTTCTATATATGTAATACAACTAATGAAATGTTACATAAACATAATTTATAAAGTTCGTAGAATCACATTTTAAATGATTAGATCTTTTTTAAAGATGAAATTAAAATTTTCCTTATAACAAGCTCTCTGTAAGCTCTAACATGCATTGTGCCATATTTATAATGGCACAATATATATTATATATATGATAGATAAATATAATAAAGCATATTTATATAAGTTAAGAATATTCTTTCCAATTTTTTTTCTTTTTTGGATTGTCCGAAAAGAATATCATTTAACAAATTATTGATGATTATGCTTTAAAAATGCAGATTTTAATAAAGTGTCTTGAGGGCATATTATTATAGAGATTTACGACTGTGTTTACATTAATTCAGTATAACATCTTTTTTAAACAACCAATTTGCAGCTTCGCTTCATTATTAGGTGGACGGGTCATTGAAGAAATGATCCTGGATCGATAATCCTCCGATCGTAAATGTTACGATTTGTATAGTGCTTTATTTTCCGGGATGTGCCAGGCAATTCCTTATATAGAGACTTTTGTATTGTATGGAATCTACGGGTTTCGAGAAAATATATGGATGATAATAAGCGCAAGTGTATACATTCACGTTAAAATGAAGACAAGATATCATACATAAAAAAATTAATTATTTTGAATAACTAGAAATTCATTCACTTAAATGCTACTCTACGATTATTTTGTAAAAAGGTATTATATTAATATAAATTTTCTCTACAATTTATCCAATACTCAATAAATAATCCTGTAATTATAGATAATAATAATTAAATATTACTTTCTAATAATATTTATTGAATATTGCTTCCAATTAATAAGAGTTAAATATGGCTCCCTTATAATAATCCGCTTCTTTTCTGAGTACTATTAATTAAGTTAGATATTATTGTAAAACAAAATATGAATAGCGGCAAAGGTTTATTTTTATGCCTTTAATTTTTAGAATCAGTTAGTCTTCTTTGAATTTATATATTAGAAATATAGCTTCTTAAATTAATTTTTTTAAAAAATAATCCATTCTTCTAGCAGCTTTCACATGTATCTTATTTGAATTTCTATCTATCTACGAATAAATATTAAACTTTTTAGTTTTGCATTTAAAAGTTGTTTTATAATGTATCAAGTGAGTTATTAGAAAGAAAGAATCATTATTACATATCGAACTTTACGACATAACTCCATGTAACAAAATGTTGAATTTATTACACATTATGTATGCACATATCCTGATACGACTTTGTTAATATACCCATGTCCATGGATTAAGATTAATTCAGAGTCATGAGGAAATCGAACTCTAAAATACATATATCACCCATAAAATGACTACACACATCTTCAAAAATCGTATGCAAATTGCAGGAAGCCACCAGATAACACCGATAGTACGTCACAATGACGAGAGTGTAAGAGACTGATGTATAAGGAATACAGGCAAAGAAGTAAAATTTTTCGCAGGTGCTTTATAAGCCATTCGGTGCAATAACCGTGTATTTATGACACAAAGGACGCTTTTGGATGATTTTTTTACATGGTAGAATTATCGGCCGTCTGGAATGTGGGCATACCCAGCTGGAAGTATCCGAGGAACTTCGAATCGCCCAGAGTGTCATCTCCAGGAGTTGACAACGATTCAAAGATGGTAATCTGAATAGACGTTGCAAAAAAGGTATCCCCTGAGTTACAATGCCGGATTAGTGTAGGGTATTTGGCAGTTACTGCCAAAAGAAACTGACGCAGCACAGCATCAGACCTGTCTCATCAGCTCTCTTCAGTCTCAGTTTCAAGGCAGACCGTGTACAGACGCTTAGGGCAGATTGGTAGATATGCTCGTAGGCCTGTCAGATGTGTTCCACTTACTGCAACTCACTGTCGCCTGCGGTTTGCCTGGAGTAGAGAGCGTGCAATGTGGACACCGCAATAGTGGGCTTGTGTGATGTTTTTCTACGAGTCCAGGTTTAGCTTGTAGTCTGATTACCGCCGGACTTTCATATGGAGAGCGCCCGGTACCCGTTACCACTAAGAGAACATCATTGAACGACACCATTACGTTGGTGCAGGATTGCTTGATTGGGGAGGAATTATTCTGAGTTCCAAAACTGATCTATATGCTCAAATTGGAAACATGACACCCCAAATCTATCGGGACATCATTCTGGAATAACATGTACGTTTATTCGAGGCTGAAAATTCGTGCTTAGGGATAACACCGCCCTTCCTCACCGTGTAAACATCGGAGGATATGACCCGCATGGACTGGCCAGCATTGTCACCTGAATTTAATCCAGTAGATCATGTGTGAGATATGCTTGACCGACGAGTTGCAGCCCCTCAACAACCTTCTACATGTCTACCGGAACTTCGGAGAGCATTATTTGATGAATGGTTAATATTCGCCAGGATCAGATAGATAATTTGATATGCAGCATGACTAAGCGTTGTACGGACTATATTGCATCGTCTGGGAGGCATACTATGTATTAATCATCATACCAACCATGTAATATTGTTGTTTGTAAATAGGGTTTTTTTGGTATTTTGCGGTAGATGGCATTGTGCGAAAAGTACGAGCTTTCGTGCAGGGAATCTTCATTTCGAACAAGAACGCCAAATTAGTAGGATGGATGATTACACGATCGCAGTGTTAGCCGATATGCATTTGGCGTACGGGGCTGCAAATTGTAGTGGGGCCAGCCGCACAGCGTTTCTACGCGGAACGATATCCGACGAGACGTATTCCCAGTCATAATTTCTTTGCAAGACTGCATCAGTGGTTAGCTGTGACAGGTTCATTAGAAAGAGCTCACAGGGAAAGGGTAAGAACAACACGGACTGCAGACGCCGAACAAAATGTGCTGCAGCATGTACAGGGGAATCCAAGAACGGGTACACGAAGTGTAGCAAACGCAGTCGGGGTTTCCCATTGCAGCGTCTGGAGGATTCTCCGAGCAGAAGACATGCATCCGTTTCGCGTGCAGCTTGTCCAGACACAGAAACCGGAGGATTATGTACCTCGTATTGCTTTCGCACAGTGGTACCTGGGAAAATCCCCTTTTTCCTGCTGAAATGTTGCTTTCCAATGAGGCATCCTTCACAAGGGAAGGAATTTTCAACACGCATAATGACCATATCTGGGCGGTCGAAAACCCGCATGCAATACGACGTCGTGCAGCACAGAATCGATTTTCGGTCAATGTATGGGCCGGTATTGTGGGAGATCACCTCATCGGACCTTACCTGTTACCGGGTCGTCTAACCGGACCTACATACTTGCTCTTTCTGCAGCAAGTATTGCCACAACTTTTGAGAGATGAACAGATTTCTGCATCGACGCAACAGACAATGCGGTTCCAACACGATGGAGCTCCTGCCCATTATAGCGGAGATGTTCGTAGCTAACTGGATGTCACATTTGGTCAACGGTGGATCCGACGTGGGGCTCCCGTGCGTTGGCCTGCTCGGTCGCCCGACTTATCATTCTTGATTTTTATTTTTGGGGTCATATGAAATCGCTAGTTTATGACACCCCTGCTGACACTGCTGAGGAGCTCGTTGCAAGAATCGCAGTAGCTGTCTGAGAGATTCGAGATATGCCTGGAGTATTTCAGAATGCTCGGATGTCCATGCGTCAGAGAAGTGAGGCGTGCATTGTAGCCCGTGGAAGAAACTTCGAACACTTACTTTAATCCATGTACCTTTTGCTTCTTTTCATGTATCATTAAAACTATTTCTCATTTACGGTCTCTTTTCTTTATAGTGCTTCTGTGTACAACGCCGCTTCAGGAAAGCATTTCCGACCCCAACCCTCTATGATTTCGAGTTGTCAGGATGTAACCTACCCCTCTTAGAAGTTCTGAATCGGTTCACTGAAACACCCTGTATAGATGCTTTTGCTAACTGTATCAATTAAAAATATTTGTTCCTAATACTCCCTTGTGCTCTAAAAATTTCATTTTTTTTTTCATTTAGTACTTTGCATTTTTATCTGTTAACATAGAATGAAGTAAAATAAACAGTATTTTAAAATTTGCATTAGACATTCCAAAATTAAAAAGTGCACATGTTTATAAAGTAAATTCAACTTACAGCCTTTTTCATAAAGAAAAATATGTGAAAAAACCGTTAGTTTTCTCACTTCAAAAAAAATCTTTTGTGAAAAAGAGACTTATATTAAAATAATTTTAAAGTCACATGGCATTAAATATTTACATTATAAGCTCATTTGCATCTCTATTTTCATTGCATATAAATTAATTCCAACTCTTGTGAAAAAAATTAGTTTTTTAAACGCACTTTTAATCTGGAGGGACATTTATAAAATAAAATAAAAACTTATGCTGAAAATGAATGCACTTTAAGACTTACGACGAGCATATAGTGAGAAAGAATTTCCTCTCCTTTTCAGACATGCGATTCAAATATTTATAAAACAAATATGAAATCACAGGAGAGAAAGTGAGAGACTTTGAAGAATATGTTATTTAACTTTTCATTTATTTATCAACATAAAATATAGTAAATATTTTATACAAAACTGAATATTAACAGTGGGAATTTTATACGAGAGTCCAGATCTTCCCCTATCTTTTGAAATTC
>JAPMOR010052781.1:22830-35756 GCA_026543865.1 Argiope aurantia | reverse complement strand
CGCCAAGCTCTGGGACCCCCGACACGACGCTCAGACTCTGTCCCATAGAGATGACTGTAAAACTTTCTTTCCAATGAAGGAACAAACTATGCTGGGAAGCCGAATTGCAGGTTTGTAACAATATTTTTCCTTAATTGATTGGACCGATTTCAAACAGATTTTGAAAACTTATTCTTTATGAGCAGAGGAAGCATATTATCAATTTTTGAAAGTGCAAAATGCAATTGAGTGTTTAATTAGATACTGACCGAACATTTGATGTTAATAATAGTAATCTCAAAGAAAATAATTACATAAGAAATTTTTTTATTTAAAATTTTGTCATTTCCAAGATTACAGTTTCATTTTTCAGCACTATTTCCTTCAATCAATATTAATTTTAAATGTTTAAATGTATTAAAATTAATATTAACTTTGAAATACTCAACCACCATTTTCTAATTTCTGTTTTGCTTTAGTAACTGTCTTCTTACCAGACATGCATTTACTTCAGAGTAGTGCTTAAACAATATTACATTTTAGGTGAAAGTCTGCAGCTCAAAAGGAGGCAAGAAAAGTAAAGCCTTTCCGAGAAAATAAAACACATGTACGCCGACAAAAGACATTTCAAAATATTTTTGCGGGTTCTTTTAATAGTGGGTATATGTTGAAGAGAATACAAAATCAGCAGACCTCAGTAGAAAACAACGACGTTTATTTACACGAAAAAACGTTCATGTTTCAAAATTTTTTCGAAGTTTCGAGCATTATCCAAAATGGATAATGCTCCGGCTGCCGCTGCCAAAAGAGACGACGGAGTAGTCCGAAGACGGAGCGGAAAAGCCAGTAGTCAGAGTGGACGGAGTGGTCGAAGAAGAGTAAGCGGAATCGACGGAGCGAAGTCAGTAATCCGAGTCGGAGAAGTAGAAGACGGAGTAGTCGGAAGCGACTGAGTCAAGCTAGTGCTGAACTGAGGTGTGCGCTACTGTCTGCAGTAGATTCTGGTAGTATACTGCTCTGTGGCCAAGTTCTGGGATCACTGGCTTGGCATCCGACAGCATCCAATACAGATGACTGCAAAACTGTCTTTCTTATGATGACACTATTCGTGATGGAAAGCAAAATTACACGTTTGTAACATTACTCCCCTCTTCAAGGACTGACGTCCCGGCAGTCCCATTTCAATCGAATAACTGGCGTAGGCTTCCTAGCAATGTGATGATGATGATGATTTAGGTGACTTCTGCAATTTCGAAGATGACATCATGCACTTATTTGTACATCCAGACTTGACTCCTCTTTTTAAAATACCAGGTGTATCATGGAGAAAAACGCCGTGTCTTAGCAAAGTTCTCCATAGTGAATTCTATCCAGCCTTGTCGGTTGATCACTTTAAACTTTCTCCATCGAGCCATTCGAATATCAGGATTGTCCAACAGTACCTTCTGGAGTCCACTTGAAAGCCTGGGTTTCCCTTCGTCTCCAAAGCTTTAACGGGAGTATTTTCAACTATTCCCGGCCCATTATCAACACTCGAGAATTGTCCGCAGTTGTCCACGTAGGATCTTTTAAAGAGGACATTTGCTTTTACGGGAAGGTTTCCTCGGCGACGACGTAAGTGATCCGGATACACAGGAGATTCCTCAGTTCCTATTTACAGTACACTCCTACGCAAATCCACAGTAAAGCCGAATTCTTGTGAGAAATCGAAGAGGAGACCACAAGGATCAGCGATTCCACCCACGTATTCTTCTTCCGTATCACTGCGCAAGGAGATATCAAGAGGCTTGCAGAGAGGTTGTCCCTTTAACCTCTGAGGCGATCCAATCCAAACAGGGCCGCATTAACTCCTTCATCCACAGGCATCGAGCACAGGTCGACACTAACAGACATGTCCAAACAGAGTTCATCTTCTCCATCCCCAAGTGTCTGTTCCTTTGATTCCACCTCAGGGGACTCATTCGGAGAAGACTGTTTCAGCTCTGCAATTATTTGACAGTCTTCCTGTTCGTGCGAACTTTATTATCGAACTTTATCGAAATTTGTTTCATCCTCCGGATGACTAAGTTCCTTTTCAGTGACACCGGTCTCCATTCGTTCTTCGGACTTTGCTTCTTAAACTTGGCTCTCGCTGTTTCCTTCATTTTCTTCTGTAATATCCTTGACGTCTTCGATTTTATTACCTTGATCTTCTAAAGCTTCTTTCATCGACGAAAGGTCTTTCTTTAATTCACTCTGCCCGCCTTTCATTTCTTCCAAAAGTTTATTTCTCCGGCTTCAGCTCTTCTTGTCCGACTTTCATTTTTTTCCGTAAAAGCTTTCATTTCTTGCAAAAGTTTCTCTAGTCTGGCTTTCATTTCTTGCACTCTTCTTCATTTCATTTCATCTTCCATTGCTCTGGTATCTCGTCAGCACCCTACACTGTTAATCACTATCCCATTTCTGACACTAAATTGTTACGGATTTTCCTCACCGCCGGGTTCTTTTGATAGTGCGTGTAGGATGAAGAAAACACACAATCAGCAGACCTCAGTAGAAATCAGTAGAAAACAAAGACGTTTATTTATACGAAGAGACGAACACAAAGAAAACTAATGCACAAACGACAAATATTTACAGCCAAGTCGAACACAGGATACTACACAGCAGCACATTACAGACGACAGTGGCTCATAAGTCTATATACACGAAGCGGCCAGACAGAATCCAGCAGAAGAGAGGTTCCTCGCAGCTTCGCTCTACGGTCTCTTCAACAGTTGAACTTCTCACTGTCTTCTCTCACTTTTGCTGCTGACTCGCTACTTTTCACAACTGGCTACTACACACAATATACGACGTTGGCTCCACAGTAGACAACAGGATTCAGCACATAGCAGTTCAGTACTCGCTCCACACAACGCTGGCAATTCGATGTTGCTTCGCCATTCTCTGGAAGACTCGTTATTTGTCGGCGACTCCGACTATTCATAGCAGTTTGAGAATACCGGCCTTTTATACTTCCCGGGAGGCGAGGCTAGAAGATTCCAGATCAGTCATGCGTATCATGGTTCCTAATGGACGGATCAACAAAATTCTCGAAGTTTTGAGCATTATTCATTTTGTCATCAAAGTCTCCAAATTCGTCGTCAAACTCTGGGCTCGGCATCCGACAGTATCTAATACAGATGCCTGTAAAACGGTATTTTTTATGATGACACTATTTGTGCTCGAAAGAAAAATTACTCGTTTGTAATTAACACATATATAGTCTAATATGAAAAATTAACACATATATAGTCTTTTTACTAACAAAAGTTTCGAAGGATTTTATTGTGAAAAAGATTTACATCACTATTTATTTAAAAATTTAACCTTTAGAATTTTTTGTTTTTGTCGAAGCTTTCTTTCAATTGTTATCAATTCCTTAGTTAAAGCAAATATTTTTCAAATTAGAAAATATATAGTTAGGTAACGTTAAACCTTTGAATTACTCTATCAACACTTCATTAAAATTTCTCTTTTATTTTAAGATATTTTTGACATCGTTTCAGTGACATAGTAATACTCATTAGTGATTCAGTATATCATAACAGCAAACACAGGCCAATCTCTTGAGAGAAGTTAGGGAAATCGAAGCTTTTCTAAGCCAATCAAATAGAAAACCAACGATAACAGCAGCTTTAAGCTATGAGAAATAACCGAAATTTTGTATAGTTTCAATAGTAACAGTAGTGAAAAATTATCCCAGAGTTTCATACTATTTTAAAATTCAAAAGTTTAACTTTTCAATGAAATGTTTTGTTTTGGGGGGAAATTTTTATTGGATATTTATTATTATTATTTAATTAGCGCAAACTATTCTGAAATAAGGTTATTTATAAGTAAGTATTTCGTAGATAAGATTTCGGACTACTTTAGCCCTACTTTTTAAAATTTTAAAAAGACATATTGTTACAAATCTGTGATGCGGCTTCCCAGCATAGTTGGTTCTATCATAAGAAAGATTGTTCTGCAGTCATCTGTATTGGAGGGAATCCGGGTGCACTCCAGGTCCCAGAGCTTGGCGGCAAACTTGGCGACCATTTGGCGACTTTGACGCCAAAATAGATTATACCCGAAACATCGAGAATTTTCCCGATCAGTCCATTATTAACCGAAATACACCTCGAACGTTCCTGATTGGTTGAGAGGCATCTAGACCCGCCTCTTGAGACCTGTAAAAGGAGGCAGAGGGGAGTAGTCGGAATCGACAGTGAAGAGTTGTCGGAAGCGACGGTAAAGAGTAGTCGGAATCGACGGTAAAGAACTGGTCTTCCAGATATTAGCAGAGCAGCGACGGAGTCAAGCTAGTGCTGAACTAAGCTGTGCGCTACTGTCTGCAGTAGAGTCTTGTTGTGTGCTGCTGTTTGCACGTCTCGCAGCTGAAGATAATTGTCTTCTCTGTGCTGTATATAATTGTCGTCTTTGTGCTGTCCCGTGTGTCTTCGTGCAAATAAACGTCGTTGTTTCTTTTTCTACTGCCGCCTGCTGATTGAGCGTTGACCACACCATATAACTTCCACTATCCAATCGAACCCGGAAATTTCGTAACAATATATATATATATATTAAAACAGGGATTTAAAAATGAAAAAAAGGAAACATAAGAGCACTGCTCAATTTCAATCGTAAGTTCAAAAATTAGATCTTCCCTGCCACAAATGAAATGTCTATCGTTATATGCGAACAAGGGTAAAAACGTTCTTCTGTTATCAGATCTCACGAGCAGAATTCTAGAAGAACATTTTAGATACAAAGATTATTTACAATTTGTTTCTAAAAATACTATGAATTTAGTTTATTATCACGTTTTTATTCATAAAAATTCAACTATTTTATTAATTGTCTCCTAAGAGGTTTTTAACTTTATCATATTCTTCAGCATTCGTAAGCAAAATTTGCAGTACAAATATAATAAATATTTCAAATTTATAGAGACAATCAGGTATGTAGGGGGGGGGCTTTAAAATAGATTGTTTCGATAATATTGATGACATTCTTATTTTTGTTGATATTTTAATTTCAATTAAAAATATTCCAAAGGATTTTGTTATACTAATATTATATTTAGACAAAACTAGTTCTGCAAAAAGACAGGGCAGCATAATATATATTATAATCTGTAAGAAAGTAGTTTTTAGATTTAAAAAAAAGAGCAAATGAAAGGTTTTAAATTCGAAATTTTAAATGAAAACAAACTTCGCTTTTTCCTCACATGTAGGCTTTGCACTTTGCAAGCTGCTAACGTTTTACCTCTTGTTCGCATCATTTAAGTAAGCACTATTTAAAATCGACCAATAAAATTGTTTTGTCCTTTGGTATTATGTTTAAATAATGTTTTACTTTGTACTTGTTATTCAATTAATAAACGCAAAAAATTATTTAGTACACGCGGTTTTTCTTACATTACACAACTATGTATTCCTCATCCAAATGAACTATCAATTACTATACAGGGTGTCGCCGAATTCGTCTGACAAATTCACAGAGGTGATAGTAGGCATCAAGTGGATTGAGAATCACCACCATACATCATAGGATTCGAAACGACTTTTAATAGGTAAAAATCGCAAAAATATAGGGAGTCCGAGAATCGTTAAAAACTGTAAAAAGTTTATAAAAGAATAACAATTCTGTTTGAACGATGAATTTTTTAAGCTAAAGTATATTAAAAGTTTTTTTCATACAGGTAACATGTCAATTTGATGATTCAAGGAGTCGTAAATTACTGAAACGAAAAGAGTAGTTTAGAACCCTTATCTCCAAAAATATTGAAGTTTGAAGAAAAATAAAAGCTTGGAAATGTAAAGAATTTTACATTTTCAGTTACAAAGAAAACTGAGGAACTTTTAAGTTATTCAAGAAAAATTTAAATGGGCATCAGAAACATCGCTGCAACATCGGTACCGATATTTGCAGAGGGGTTTATCAAATTCGAGAGATAAATTCAGAATTGGGATAGTAAGCATTAAGGAGATGAAAAATTAACTTAAAAACATAGGTTCGCACGTAAAACTTATTCGGTGAAAATCTCAAACAAACGTCGAGATATCAATGAGCCTGGTGCAGAGACTGGCCCTATGAATGAGAGGAATAGGAACAAGATAGTCGAGGAGACGCCTCCTCATATGTAAATTTTACATGCCTTCGAGGAAAATAAGAGCATTGAGCAGGTATTCATTAATTTAGAACTGATGATCGTGAAACTTCATTCGCAAACAACATGTCAGATTTCATGAATGCAACTAAATTGTTTAGGTGTACAATTGTCTCTATTCCCTGCAGTAAATATGGAGGAATGTGTTGCAAGAAAACAAGGCGCCAATGAGGCTTTCTGGCTGATGATAAGGTACCAATACATGACTCTACGTAAATATTAATATTAACCTTGGATTTTATATTCGACGAGATAGTTTTGAGATTACATTGGACGAGATATTTTTGAATGAGCACATTTACACACAAGAAGGCTTCTTTTTCTCGATAGCCTTGTTCCTAATCCTCGCATTCATAGGGCCATTCTCCTCGCCAGACTCACTGTCTTTTCGATGTCGGTTTTTGCGATGTTCACTGAATAAACGTTGCCTGCGATCCTACGTTTTCTGGAAATTTTTCTTCTCCTTAATGCCTACTATCTCAGCGCTTAACACCCTCTGCAAACATCGGTACCGATGTTGCAGCGAGGTTTCTAGTGCCCATATTGATTTTTCTTGAATATCTTAAAAAACTCCTCAGTTTCCAAACTACACGCTTATATCAAATTAAAGAGTATAAAATTCCTTAAACTTCAAACTTTTACTTTTATTCAAGTTTTGATATTTTTGAAGATAATGGTTTTAAACTACTTCGTTTTAAATAATTCACCACCCCTTGGAGCATCAAATCGGCATGAAAAAAACTTACATGAAAAAAAAACCATTTTAGAATGTACATATTCGTAGTTAAAACTTCATTTGTTATTTTTTTATTAATTTTTTACAGTTTCCAACGATTCTCGGACTCTATATTTTTGAGATTATTAACTACTAAAAGTCATTTGGGACACTGTGTTGTATAGTGATTTATAATCCTCTTGACGCCTACAATTGGATACCTTTGTGAATTTGTCAGTCGAATAAGGCAACACCCTATATATAAGTATTCCAGAATTGCAGAATAACATTCAAAACATCATTTTAGTTCAGTAAATGAATTACAAATGACCTTTCTACATGATTCCTTTTACATGATTTATTAAAAAATTTATACAAATATCTGCCTTTACTTGCTGATAAAATTAGAAAGCGTGTAAACAAACAACAAAATTCTCCACTAATATATATATATATATATATATATATAATTACTGTAATGTCAATTTTTTAATTAAACATGGTATGGTTTGGGATTAATCCTTTTCTCCATAATATATATATATATATGGAGAAAAATAATAGGATGGGTATCGATCCTTGAAGTCTAATAATAGTGAATATTATTTTGAAAATCTTCTAGCTTTCATAACTAAATAAGTTCATCAACTCATCAAGACTATATGCAATGATTTAATAACAGTTGATTGTTATTAAGGATTGATTGTATTAAGGATGTTTAAAATTCCACAAGATGAATTTTCTTTTTCTTTCTATATTTAGACTACTACTAAATTCTATTAGAATTTGATGCAAAAGAAATGCAAGATGCGGAAAAATATTGTATTTGGATTCAAACTAGCGTTGAAATGTAGTTCACCTGATGTAAACTGAATTTTTTCCCTTTGTCATCTTTCTGCTTGACTTCAACTAAAATCTAGAATATGTTCTTTTGTGTTTGCACGGGCCGGGATTCTTCGAACTTCTGCAGAATCTGACACACCAGAATAAGAATTCTGAAAAATGCTTCTATTCTGAAAATAAACCCAATTTATTCGTGTGTAGGCGGAACTTGCATTCTAGTTTTGGATCAGTCAATAGATTGACACAGGCGAATTGAGAATATTTTACTTTGGGGAAAGAGCTCACTCAAATTTACACACCGCTAAAAGAGTGGAAAAATATCATACGGTGGAATTCGCCAGAGAGCAAAATCTATGGTTTGTTATTTCGATATATTCATATGCTGGGAGCATTTCTCAAATACGGCAATTTTTTTTTTAGCTTTCAAGTCGATGAAACAATTTTAGGATATTTTCCAGAATTTTAGAGGTTTTGGATAATATTTCTTAAAGTTATACAATTCTATTCAATATTTGAAATCATATATATAATGGTGCAGTTAAATAAGAAAAGGCATCTTTCAAAGAAAATCTTGTTTAAAAAATGTTGCTATTCTTTTCATTTAGATTATATATATATATATATATATATATATATATTTCTTTTCAATTTTCAGGAAAACGGAGAATGTCATGGCATTCCATGATCCATTAAAAAGCCTTGATCCATTAAAAAGCCTTGATACAATATCTTATCAAATTTCTAAAATTTTCCTTTTATTTAAAATGAATATATTCTGTATTTTTTTACTTTTTTTTAAATTTTAGTTTTCAGTTAACCTGCTTTTTAAAATTAGAATGTGACTTTGAAATATTAAAGCTTATTTCGCAAAATAGTACAAAAAAATTCTAATGCTGCGTTTTCTTAAAATTAAATTTTTTTTTTATATTAGTCTTAATAGATTATGAAAAAATTTGGAGAAAGGAAACAAAACTCTCTTCTTTCAATGAAACTCGGTGTGATGTTATTGAAATTCCCATTTCTCAAATTTCATTTCAGTTCGAAGAAAGCATTGTTCTTACAAAAAATTGTGAAAAGAGAGATAAATAAATAAGAGTTAAACGGATCTGAGCTTCAAACAAACATATCACAATAATTTCCTACTATTTTTCTTTTATATATATTTGATAAAAAAAAAGGATTCGAATGGTGATGGGATTCACTGGAAAGTCACATCAAAGAGAAAAAAATCCTTAAATTTTAGGACATTCACATTCGAATGTTGTCTTTTTAACTTCACTATCATTTTTAAGGGCAAACAAAATTACATAATTAAAGCAATGTTTAATCTTGAAGTTATTTTTAAAATATGTTAAAACATGTAACGCATGAGTACATTATGCTTTACTTTGGAACGACATTTCATTGTTTCATTCTAAACGATGTTAAAATTACGAGAGCGATTATCTTCCTTAGAAATGCATACATAAATTATTGTTTATGACATTCATCTTGAATACAATATCATTATTTTATTTATAGCCACAAAAAAATTAAATCTGGAAGCACGTTTCTTCTGAAGATTTTGATAAATTTTAGTTGCTCTAAGTGATATTTAAATAAAAAAAATATCATATTGTTTATACATATTATTCCATTCAAAGAATTAGAAAACGGTTTTATCGTTTGATCTTGCTGGTATAATGTATAACACAATACTTAGCAAAATAAATTTGGAATTTTTTCAAAATATAATGATTTTTTTATCATAATTATCCAATTAAATAAATACTACTATTCTCATAAAGTGAATTTCACGTACCTTCAGTTTTTAGTTTTTGATGTTAATTCTTGTGTATTTTATTGTTATTCACTTTTAGTTTTCATTTAAAAAAGTGAAAATCTCTAAGAGAATCTGTCCAATTTTTACTTTCTTATATGGGCTTTCATTTGCAATCAGAACAATGCTTTGTTTCATATCTCAACATTTTGCTGTCTAAACCTTTTATGCTTTACATTTTATGAAAACTTCAATTGATTAATTCATCAGTCTATGCTTTATTCATCACTCTTTATTAGGTGTTTTGATTTTTCCAAGCAAGCTCATTTTATTCTTTCATTAATAAAGTCACTTTCAAGGTATAAATTTTAAAAAGAAAGAAAAATGAAACTCTTCTCTTTTGTTCAAATTCGGTTGATTAATCTGAATGCGTTCAAGTGCTCTTTTTTTTCCTACTAATAAGAAGTTAGAAATATACTTTTTCATCTCGGTTAAGACACTTTGTTTCTGTTATTTCCGATTTTCTTCACATACATTTCGAATAATCATTTCTAAACCAGGAATGATGAAAAAATGTACCCATTTTTCCGAATGTATTGAAGCGTTATTGTATTATTCGTGTAAGCAAGTGAAATCAGTTTTAGAGAAATCTTTAATGACACAGGTATGATGTTTTAATCCATTTTTTGGAAGTAACTTAAGATTTTAAAATCCAAGAATAAGAAAAAAATAAATTAATGAGCAATTAAAAAATGATGAATAGAGTTTGATTTGTTTTTAAAAGCTTAGAAAATTAAAAAAATAAATATAATTATTACGTTATTAAAATCGCAAAAATAAACACCGATTTAAAATTTCAAAAGTTTATTTATTATGAATATTTATATTTTAACCTAGTTTGGATTGGAATTGTATTCAGATTGTTACATTTAACCCTTTGCACTCGGTTGTCTAATCTCAGACATCACTCATATATATATATATAAACTTAATAGGTATATCAATAAACTATATATATAATTATATATATAGATATAGATATAGATATATATAATTATGTATATAGTTTATTGATATACATATTAAGTTTATTTTATATGTGATGTTAATTTTTATATTTGCATTTTTTGAAGAAATAACATTTTTAAACAAGATTTAATTAAAATATACTGCAAAAATATTAAATAATATATGGAATTTTCTCCGAATCTTATTTCACACTCATTGAAGTACTTTCTCTTACACACTATATTATATCTTTATATTCAAATTTTATTTTAATCTTTTTTATTTAATATGACATATTTCTATTAATACATTTTCCCTTTCACACAGAGAGTATTAAAATTATATTTTTAGACAGCGTTTCAAGGCAGTAACATTAAGTTTCCTCTCTTCATTTTGCTCATATCCTTAAAGAAATATTTTATCAGTTTAAAAGATGAGATATAGTTCGATCAAGTAGAACTTTTCTATTTGGATTCAAAACAAATTTTTGATGGTTGGGAAGCCGGATAAAGGGATTTATGTCATAAGATTATCTTTAATAAGAAATCAGTTAAATTTCAATGAGTATGCTACTCCGACCTTCTCGCATTCTCAGAGAATAAAGCGGCCTGGTAAGCCCTTTTAAGTATTTCCTTTTCGCCAAATTGAATACACATGTATAATTCTTAAGATTAAATATGACACTGAATTCTATTCATCTAGATCTTTGCATTTTTGTAATGGAATTAGATTCAAAAATACAAAGTCCAATTTCCTTTAAACGGAATTCATCCGATATTTGACAGAAATGTAAAGATTATATTTTACAATTGCAGATCGCATTTTATCAAACTAGGTTAGAGCGATTTTGAGTTATTTTCGTATAAACGATCAGATCGCAGACATAGCTAGAAATGTATTTTTTCGCATTCATGTAAATTAAAATCCTCTGAGATTAAATTTACAATGATTACGAAGGTTTTCTCTTGTATATTTTTAATACAATGAAGAAAATAAAAAGTATCATTTCAGTTTCTCTTGCTTTGCAGTGATCACAACACTAAGCAAAACCTTTAATGATTATTTATTATTTCCTGTAGCCCCCTTTACTTCTTTATCACTTCCAACTACTCGTTTTCGATGACTGCCAACGAGACATTATTTCACTGGCATGTAATTCAAGTGACGCACTCTGTGAATACCCGAAACAAAAATATAATGTACATCAGTAGGTGGCGCTACATCAAATTCAATTGCAGTTTTCCCAGATATATTGATAACTAAATCAAAGACAACCTTTTCCAATGTTGTTAAAATTGAAATTCGACAGTTCTGTAAGCTCTAGGATAGGATCTATGGATTTAAATATAAAATAATACAAAAAATAATCAATAAATGAAAGATGACATCATATGACATGCAATTAGTATCAACAAACTAAACTAAAAACAGTCACTCCATCGTGAAGTATAAGCAAAATCAGCATTACACAGAGGTTGAATGTTTCACACATGCAAGTGAAACTCCAGTATCTTCAGTCACACGTTTCAATCTGAAAACTATGATTTCTAATGCACAGTTTAAATTGACCTGTGTGAATTCAATAAAGGGTGATTCATCTTTAAAGCATAAAAAAATAATAATAATAGTGAGCTATCAATATACTTTTAAAATAAAAGTAGTTTTCAAAAAATCTGGGAATATGATAAATGTTTATTTATTTTTATTAAAAACTATTATATCAGATGAATAAGTTCTTTTGATTTATTAAATATGTTTTATGTTGGTTAAAATTTGGTTGTTTTCTATTTAAAAACTAAAGTGATAATGCATATTCTATAGATGTTATTTTTAGTTGTATCTACATTCCGATGTAAATATTCAGTGTTTCATTTAAATTTCTTCTGAAAAACAAAAACAAATTGCTCCATTGTCGCTCATAGTTTCAGCCAGTCATTTATATAAACTTAACTAAAATCACCTTAAGTTTCAATAATTTTCTTCCAATTCCTTTTTTTCATTAAATTATTTATTGATTTTAAAATATAGTTTATCTCCATATAATAAAATAATTTAAATCCAAAAAAATAATTTTTAAAGACTAAAATAATTTGTAAATATTTACAACGGAATATATGAATTTTGATACATATAAAAAATATTTTATATAATATTTTATATATCAACGTATAAATACTAAAAAAATTAACACGGCAAAACTTTTTTAAAAATTTATAACATTTTTTTGGAAGAGCAAGCAAAGATGCTTAAAAATTACTATAAAATATCTATCAATAATCGTTCTTGTTTTTAAAATTCTGCCATTTAAGCCTCCCATCACACGTAAATGCCGCAAGGTTCAACAAACACTTTTGCGGCTATCATTTTTTAAAGAGCTACTTCCCTTATTTTCATTAAATTGTATTCTCTATGTTTATCTTTTCTTCCTAGAATTTATGATTTTTTTT
>JAPMOR010052777.1:18256-33510 GCA_026543865.1 Argiope aurantia | reverse complement strand
TTTTTGGATATTCACACTAGTCTCAAGTTTAAAAATATTTAGTTATTTTATGCTAGAAATTATTTTATTGGATGGTCATTTATTGGAAACTTTGAAGAAAATACCATTATTTTCTTATTTTATTTTGACATGACAAAAATAAGGTAAAATCTTTTAATACTTTTGATTCGAGCAAATGTTATTCCTATTATAGAAACTAAATTTATAGAAAGTTAGAAGATATGTCATGTGATTTCGTCTCGTCATTCAATAAAAATTACTGAACCGAAGACGAGTTTTGGGTCAGGTTTTTATAGAAAGACGCTGTTTTAAAGACAAAATTCACACACACACACGCGCGCGCGCGCGCGCGCACGCACGTATACGCTCACAGATTGAAGACTTAAAACTCATCCAATCTCCTTAACTGCAGTTACAGCTAAAAACAAAGATGAATCACCCATCGTCTTTCTCTTTACTTCCAAAAAGTGGAGTGTTTCTTTTCGTTCTTCCTTTATTTATATTTATTCTTTTGCTTCGTATAGATTAGAAGGCTGAATGTACTTTTTACTTTCTTGCACACGAGGCATACAAACAGAAAATATCGTAATCGGCAAAAAAATGAGAACTCGAGATCTTGAGGAATCTCTTCGCCGCTGACTTATTTCTTATTTGAGTTCTAAAAATATATTTTCGGAATTGTGTTTGTCTTTGAACAAAATAACTCAAAAATGCTTAGGGCTAAATGAATGATAATTGGTATGTAGAAATGATACAAAAATTGCAAATTTCAATCCAATTTTAAGTGAAATCTATTCAGGGGAAATTTATTCGTCCATTGTCCGAGTTCAAGTGAACACGATGATTATAAAAGGATAGAATTAGATATATAAAACTTGGTAGATAAATTTAGCATCTAAGGTTCTTATCAAAAATTTTTTATCAAATTTGGCATCAAATGCGTCATGGATTGACCATCGATCAACCTTAAATACTTTTTACTTTCTTATATACGTACAATAAAGAAAGTATAGTAATCACCAAAAAATTCGAACTCGACATTTTGACGCATCTGTATGTTTTAGACCTCCTTGAATTAAAAAAAAATTAGAAAGTGTCCATCTGTCTGTCTGCCTGCGAAAAAGATAACTCAAAGATGATTTGGGCTGGATGGTTATAATTTGGTATAGCGTCTTTACACTAAATTTGCAGATTTCTGTCAATCTTTGAGTAAATTCTGTTCAGAGGAAGTTCGTCTATCCGGCTGTTCGAATATAAGTTAATTCTATAATTGCTAAACGAAGAGAACTACATAGATAAAATCCGGTACACAGATTTAACATCTATGGTGTAAACTCTTGTCAAATTTTGTGTCAAATCTATCTAAGGGTTGAGCGTCTGTATTTTGAGAAGCAAGTAAGCTCGATAATTCGAAAACGCAGTGAACTTAAGTATACCATATCTGGTATGGTATTTTGCGACTTCAAGTGCAATTTTGTTTCAGTCGGTTTCAAAAACATATCTAAAACACAAATTCGATTTTTGGATACTTTTAGGGCATGCCAGGAATTTATCGCCAAATAAATCACCAAGGATAAGATAAATTCAATAAAATTCAACTAAATTCAGGCCAAAAGTTAATATTTCGTAACTATTGCACGCCAATGCCATGTAAGGCGTTCTCCGTCACGACAAATTAATTAAAGAGTATGCGAGAAAGTTTTAAGGAAACTTCTTCCGCTGATTCTTTTTTTTTTAATTCTTTTCTTTTTTCTAAGTAAATTATTTAATTTCTGGATTCTTTTTCTAACTAAAAGCAGTTAAAATGTTCCAAAATCTTCCATCTTTCTGTTCCTAAAACTCAGATTCTACAAATTATTCTAGTGGAAAACACTATGAAATGGTTCTTCAACTTAAAACCGGTACACTTAGAACCCTGCATCTCTCGGAAGTAAATTCTTCTAATTAGCATCAGGGGACATACGACCCTATTTTTCACCCTACTTTGTTTGCCCCCACCTTGTCGCCTTTGCTTAAACAAGACGATCCCAGGTCATGACTAAGAACAAACACCATTTCGAATTTGTGACCAACATGACTCACACCCAGAGTCCATCTTGGAAAAAGCGTTCTACTATATTTACCCTGGATGCGTCATTTCTCCACAAATTTAATTTTCCCGCCAATTTCGGCATGGCGTTCTTTTCTTGCTTTTTGCAGAGAGGGGGGATTGAAATTTCCCGGCCTGCTTTATGACTTACAAATGTGCGAGCGGTGAAAATGGCGAAAACAAAATGGTTGACTCCTTGAAAGTCAATGGCGTTTCGACAGCTGTTGAATTTTTATGGACCGGAAAGGGAGACAAAATAACATCACCGCGATCCCCAGCACACAGGGGTGTGGTGTTGGTATTCATGATCTTTGAAGTTCATTTGTTCTGCGAGGTGGCAACAGTATATGTCGTCTGCGAAACCACGAACCGCGGAAGAAACCAGAAAAAAATAAAGAAATGTAAAAAGGAATTCTTTTTTTTCTTGACTTGGAATTTTAAATTGGATAATGCCGTTTTCTTGAACGTATATTATTATTTTTCGAAATATTACTTAAAAGATTCAGTAGTAGAATACATTTGAAATGACAGATAAGAAAAATAAGTGGAACTGAAAAGAAAATGCATTATTCATCATTTTCCTTTTTATAAACATGATAATGTTTATAGATCAGCATATTATCTGTAAATTCAGTGACGCGAGAATCATTGCACAATGCAGACAACAATCGAATTTGATCCGTAGTTACTTATTTAGTAATAAATCTCACAGAAAGAATTTTTTTGAATTTTAAACAGAATATTAATTAAAAATGAAGCAAAATTTAAAGTTTTATCTCAATAACTTCGGAAAATATTATTGTATAATGCTTTTATAGATGTTAATAGATATTTAAACAGCATCTGTGAAAGTAAGCATTTCAGTTTTACCAATTTTATTTCTATATAATTATTTTATTAGTTTACATAATCAATCAAAATTAACCACTTATTGAATTACATAACTCAATTAAAAAAATCAGATTCTAAGGTATAATATTTTGGTTTGATGATAAAACTTATCAATAATAGAATTTTTCTTCCACCAATAAAATTCCTTATCTGCCATATAATCTCATTGTCTCAGAATAATTTTATCAGAAAAGAGAAAAGAAATTTTCCGGTTCAAATTCTTGATTAAAATTGAAAAATATTAATTTTTCAAAAAATTAAATTGAAAATAACTTATTTCTCCTGAAAGTGGCCAAACTAATGAGATTGGTTTGTTAGGTAAACGTTTGAATTGGACGACACATCTAGAAAGCGTATTCATTCTTAAAATATTTTGGGCGTTAAAAAATAGAAAATTTTACTATTTAAATTTTTTTCACCAATAAAATTCCTTATCTGTCATATTTTCCGTATCAGACAGAATAATTTAAACAGAAAAAAAAAGTTTTATATATATATATATATATTTTTTTTTCTAGAAAGTAACCAAAATAATGAGATTAATTTTCTGCGTAGAGCTTTGAATTGGATGATTAAACTAGAAAATGTATTCATTCTTAAAATGTTTTGGACGTTATAAAACAAAACAGTTTAATATTTAAATTTTTAATATTCAGATCATTATTATTATCATGCCATTGATATATTCAGAAAAAAAAGATTTTCTTTTTCTGCTTGTTAATTCGCTTTAAATTCGAAACAGATTTTTTTTTCCCTATTATAAGTGCGTTTCTATGACAACAAGATGAATTCCGACTATTTTTGCATATAGGCTTCAATTAGATAACCCATTGAAAAAGTATATTTTGTGTCAAAATAATTTTGACAACTGGCAATAAATCCCCTTAATAATCGAATTTTTATTTTATTAGTAAATTTTTACAACAATATAGTTTGTTTTTATATAAGTATTTAGACATAAAAAAAACACCCTCTTTCGACTTTGCGATTTGGATAGAATTCTATTTCTTTCCCTTTAAGACGGTATTTGATCTCTTATTTTTTCATTTCGCATGTTTTGCTGTGGTAATAAGATTAACACTGACAACTTTTTTGCGCATAATTTGATATGAAATAACATTTACAGAACATATTCTGTCTTAAAATAATTTAGATAACATATAGTAAATCGTCTCAATAATCAAAACTTGATTTTATCAATAATTTTCTATTATATCAGTAAAATACTTTGTCACAGATAAATTTCTGTGAGAAGAAAAAAAAATTTCTATTTTAATTTTTCGATTCGGATCGAATTCTACTTTTTATCTCTAAAGATGCCATTTAAATTGTTTTTTTTATGTTGTTTCATTTCGCATGCAGTGTATATTATGGTAGCAAGATAAATTCTGTTGTTTTTTTATTTCTATTGTTGAAATTAGTATATCTGAAAAACTGAGCTTGACTGGGCAGTTTTTTGTTAAATCCTGTTTTATCGAAGAAAATATTTAGATACGAATTACATACTAATTACATATGAGTATTTTTCAATTTTACCTACACATAAATTGATTATTTAAATAAAAAAAATTCATAGACGCATTTATTTTAACATATTGTTCGAAACCATCTGATATATAACAGTATTCATTTCATAGTTTATCTATCATGATCTATATTTTTGAACTTACACTCAGTTTTATCATTGCGAAAGCGAGTCGGAGATGGTGCTATATGACATTGTCTACAGGAGAGCAGATGGAAAAAAGCTCTAATAGTAAATTATAAAAAATGGTTTCTTTTTCTGTAAAATCGCATTTTTCAGGAACGATATCTATGCAGATAAACTTAAAAAGCAAAAATGTTAAAAATAAATACATAAGTAAAAAATTAAAGCAAAAAAACGCGACACAAACTGAGGAGCCGCAACACATGCGTCATTCAAGTTGTTCCGTTTAGTTATATTAACGTCCCGTTTGAAGCAACACTTGGGCTATTTTGGGACGGACCTCGTCATTTTGAACCGCGGTCAGATGACGAGGACGACACCTGAGCTGGCACCCCCCTCTCCACACCACACCAGCGGGAGGACGTTTGGTCAGGACGGATTTAACGTGCAACAGACCCCCTTACACGACGGTTCTTCGGTGGAATCGAGTCTCGAACCTGAAACCCTCCGGTTCCAAAGCCGAGACCTTACCACCAGGCCACCGCGGCCCACTTCAAGTTGTTCAGACTTCCATACTGAACTGTTCACACTTCGAAGCGGAAGTTGAATATACTTATTCTAATAGTTAGTTATAATTTTTTTTTCTTTGAGTAAAATCACAATTTTTCAGGAAAGACAGCTATACAGATAATCTTAAAAAGTAAAATTTTATCTCAATATAAAATTTGATTCAAATCATTAGAGTCGTTTCCGAGATGCACGACATAAATTCATATATGTGTGTGCATGAATTGCTTGTTTAAACTTATAAGATAACCTACTGAGACGGTACATTTTGTTCTAAAATAATTTGGGCAATTGACAGTAAAACAACTTCAATAATTGAATCTTGATTTTGTTAATGAACTGTTTCGCCAAGAATATATTTATTTTTTTCACAGAATTGTTCAATCAGAAAAGAAAAAAAGAAACTTTCTGTTTCTACTTCTCGATTCCATTCGAATCCTTTCCTTCTTCCTTTCGTTTTCATTCTTTCCGAAAGACGGCGGAATCTTTCACAAATTCTTTCTCCCCACTCTTGGAAAGGGAAAAAGGTCCCCCTTATGCAAATTAGAACTGACGGGAGGAACTCTTATTTGCGGAGGCATAATCGTTCTGCCACAACCAAATGCTTCGAGGGGTGACAGAACCATCGCACTTCAGAATATTCGATAGAGAGAATTCGAGATAAGAAGAAAAAAGGTCGTCTGCACCGAGCCGCTATTCATCGAGTGCTTTAACTAGGCGATGATTTGAAAAGGGGTTCGTTTTTACGATAATCGTTTCAGGCTCCATTGATTGAATGCATCAGCAGCAAATGCGTTTCTGATGAGGGCACACGCTTATTTAAGATGGTTTTGAAAAGCACGGTTTAATATTTGATTGCTCATTAAAACGCTATTTCCTGAAAGATTATCGGGTGTTAAATAGAGTGCTTGCCAGGTGATGATGTAGTGGTTCATTATCGTTTATTTTGAAATCAAGATTTCAGGATAAGCTTTAATTGAATTTTTAACTGCTGATATACATCTATTTTATGGTTAAAATCCAAAAGTAATAACAAAAGCCCACCTTTCTTATGCAAGTGTTTACTTTTTTAAGCCATATTAGAAAAAAGCGCTTTTTTTGGACCAACAAAATTTTAATGGTATCCATGTGTTATGGAAGAGAGTATCACGTTAAGAAGGTATCTCATATCTCTGAAGCAGAAAATGGAATATAAAATTCAATTCATATTTTGTTGAAAAGATAAATCCGTTTCATTTTAATTTTGCAATAGCATTAAGTCATTCTTAAGCTGTATTGGAAAATTTTAAGCTATTAAAAGTAAGAAATTTTAAAGCTAGTTTTGTCTACTAAAATTATTCAGAGATTGTCACTGTTCGATACTTTTTATGTTGTTTTATTTAGGACCTAAATTTTACAGTAAACTCTGAGATATAATATGCCTTTACCTCAAGTCTTTAAGAATAATCAAAGAGCATCTACTTTTGCCATATAATGCATTTTGAAAAATTGTGAAGAATTTTACAGTGAAACGCTATTAAAGATTCATGGATGAGCTTATTGTTCCATTTTGAAGTAGCACGAAGGCTATTTTGAGATGGATTTCATAGATTGGCTTATTTTGATATACAGACTTAAGAATTTTAACCAGTTTTACAAGACAAAAAAACTTTTTAACAGGCATTTTATTTGCCAAATTTCCAAAAAGGCTCGTCTTGGATCAGCAAAAAGACATTTAATTTGATTTAATATTATCGAAGCTTGTGTACATGGTAGATTTTTGGGAGAATAAAAGTCTCGAATCTGCATGTTTAAATTCCTAAAAGTCAATTCTTCTGCGAGCTCGATTTCAGATTTCCAAAGGATAACACGAAATAGAAGCCTTTCTGAAAACCCCAGTTCAGCTAGCTTTCTTTAAATACCATATTCATCTTCCCTTTGATAAAGAATTTCGTTACTTAACGTTAGAAGTCTCAGGCATTACAAAGACATATGCAGCAATCCAGTCAGAACCAAAATTGATTTATTGCTCAAAATTTCAGAAATTTACATAATACCTGTGTCGAAAGCGGTAAGCGGCCTCTAAGAAATTACAGTTGAGCAATGTCAGCAATTGCAGATACATATCAGATTCTGGAAGAATTAAGTCTCGAATCACATCCTCAAGATCCCAGACCAGTCCTGATCTGAATTTCCATCGGAAACTATAAAATATCCCGCCTTTAGTAGTTCAATTGTATTCGCGAACTATATGTATCTTCTCTTCAATGAACCTTTTCATTACTTATCATTAGGTGCTTCTGTAAAGTACAAAAAACACATTCAGTATGAAGTACAAAAGAAGAAGAGTTAAATGTACAGCAACAACTTGATTTTCTCCCTTTCAAATTCGGGAATATATAGAGCAATTAAATCAAAAATTGGAATAGTTTTCTTCTCTAAGAAATCCGTTGGTAAGTAAACAACTATAAATAACAATGAATCTTTTGAAAGAATTGAATCTCGAACCCAGATTAGTAGGAGTGTCAAAGGTTATTTCTACCACCAAGCCAACATGGTACTAGATTTCCAAATCCAATTCCTGACACCAGGTCAGTATAATTCCAGATTTCCATATCATACGATGGAATACGGAGCCTTCTGTAGACACTAGAAATATAGTTCAACTCTTTATGAAAGCAATATATATCTTATCACTAATGGCCGTTGCTATTACTTATCAACAAGTTATTATGTTGCTACAAAGGCAGTTGCAATATAGTAGGAGACCACAATCGAAATTTATATGTATTTTAAATAGATGAAGTATCTAAATTGAAGACCGGAATCGTTTTCTCTTCTAAATTGTTGTTTTCATTGATGTGTAAGCAACTGTAGATAAAGCTACTTAATAATGTATTCACTTATAAACTATTCCACAGATATAATAATTTTTATTTAATCTTTATTTTTTAATTTTATGTATCGATTCTTTTTTTTCTGATAATATTTAGTAACGTCTTCTTATACATACTGCATTTAATGTAAGCTAATATAAGAGGAATGACGACCACATTTTATATGGATATAATATTGTTACAAACCTGCAATTCGGCTTCCCAGCATAGTTTGTTCCACTATCAGAAAGACCGTTTTAAAGTCATCATTATTGGACGGAGTCCGTGTGTGCATCGGAGATCCCAGAGCTTGGAGACAAACTTGGCGATAATTTGGCGACGAATTTGGCGACTTTGGCGCCAAAATAGATTATACCCAAAACATCGAGAATTATCCCGATTCGTCCAGTAGGAACCGATATACGCCTCGAACGTTCCTGATTGGTTGAGAGGCTTCTAGCCCCGCCTCCTGAGATCTATAAAAGGGGCTGCAGCTGCCAAAAAAGGAGTCGAAGTAGACGAAGTCAGTCAGAGTGGACAGAGCGGAGTAGTCGGAAGCGACGGAGTCAAGCTAGTGCTGAACTGAGCTGTGCGCTACTGTCTGCAGTAGATTCTGGTTGTATGCTGCTGTGTGTGCTGTTGTATGCTACACGTCTCGGGAGAAGATAATCGTCTTCTGTGCTGTATATAGTTGTCGCTTTTGTGCTGTCCTGTGTATCTTCGTGTAAATAAACGTCGTTGTTTTATTTTCTACTGCCGTCTGCTGATTGAGCGTTCTTTGCACCATATCACTTCCACTATCCAAACCAACCCCGGTAAAAATTTCGTAACAATATGAGTATTACATTGTTAAAGTGTCCATGACATCATAGACCAGCGGTCAGTTATAGCGAGTTATACAGTGGGCATAAGTGTCCACCGATGAGTCATCTGCTTCTGAACAATATATTCACTGACAACATTAATTATTTCATCAAAATTACTAAGTACATTGCATTATTTATCTAATTAAATAATGCCAATCGAAATTCCAATTGTAGCTGCATAACACATAAATAAAAGTATCATTGACAACTTGTTCAAACGACATACATTATCAAAAGAATAAAAAATCAATGGGAAAATGAACCAAGTGCGATTAAAACTATCCCTTGAAGCTACTTATGTTGAAATATAATAGTTTTTAGAAATAATTAGAAAAAAGTTCAATATTGCAATTGGATCAATTTCAATGAAATGGAATGAATTATAATGAACTTAAAGACACTTTTTAGTCGTTAATTCTAAACCCCTAAAACGGTAGTTAATTTCTTTTATAGCAGCATCTGTTTTCATTACACATATTATTTAATTTTCAATAGCAAAACTGTGGCTGCTCTAAGAATACAGAGTACTAAATTATTAAGAAAAGATTATTTAATTTAAGAAAGATATACTTTTTAAAAAGTATATTTTTCAGAAATTAAATAAGTATTCTACTTAAGAATTTTTTTTCCCGAAACCTAATCCTTTATCTCATTGTTACATGAATTTTATATTAAAACCCTTTTAAGGGGATGTCTGAAAACATTGAAGTTCTTAAATCAAAGTAAATACCAATTAATGACTTTTTTTAAATTTTATTAATTTCAAAATGTAATAACACTCAGCCTTAACATTGTTCTGCAGGGTATCATAAAAAAATAACTCCGAACAAATTCGTATTAATGACTAGATAAACGCACTTGAGCAAAAGTAAACTTTCCTCCTTTCTTTCCGAAAATTTCATTTCTTTGAGAAACTGCTGACTAAGGTAGGTGAGGATGAAGTTCCCATTCAAAACCTTCTTTTTTTCCAGTTTAAAGATTGTTTTAGGGTTCATAAACACCTTCGCCTTCTTTCTCCGGGAGCCTGAAAAAGAAGAAAGGATCCGCACTTAAGAAAATCCTTTTCTTTTATGGAACGCTTTAGGAATTGAAAGTTTGCAAAAGTTTGAACAGAAGAGAAAGGATGCGTAACAATCGCATCCGAAAGCGAATTCGGGGAAGCACCTTATTTGGGGACCGTCTCCTAATTTCAGAATGAAGAACTTTTGAATTGGTGTATACCAGGTGATTCTGAAATTTAATCCCTAAATCATAGTGTCAGGTGTCATATGGAATCTAATGATCGTTTCACAATTTTATAATCTAAAATTAAATAATTCAAAGGCGAAACAATTCTATTTAAAATAAAGAGAGATTCAAAACGTATTGTTAAAATTTCGTGGCGAGATAAGAAATACGTCAGGAAACCGATTTCACATGGGAAAGTATGTCTGCATGGACAAAATGGACAAGTAAAGTTAACATAAGGAAACAGTAAAGTTAAGTGGCAATGAATGTGACTTTTATTCCAACAAGATAAAGTATATAAGTTCACAGAAGGTGCTCAAAATTGCAACCATTTACAACACAGGTTTCACAATGCCGTTGCTTTGACTGCCGAATATTTTTAAAATTGCCTAGCATATCACGAACAAATACCTGAGGCAGCCACTATTCGTCCAACAAGGTCCATTTCACTGTCGAAGGGTCTTTCATTTCCCAGCACAAAGAGAAATCCATGGATGATAAATCAGGTGACCTGGGTGGCCAAACGATCGGATTACCTCTCTCGATGCATTGAGCTCCGAATGTTCGGTTCAGGTAATCACGCCCAACAATTGAGCAATGGTCTGGAGCTCCGTCATGTTGATACCACATATCTCGACGGATATGAAGCAGGTATTGTACCTATATGCCAGGCGTTTTTGAAAATGTTCGGTGGTCGATGCAACGGCGCTGTAAATCCCATGTTCGTGTAAATGGTTGCAATTTCGAGAACCTTCTGTGAAATTGTATTGTTGGAATAAAGGTCACATTCGTTACCCCTTAACTTTACTGTTTCCTTGTGTTCACTTCACTTGTCCAGTTTGCCCAAGTCGATGAAGTTCGCAGACTTACTTTCCTATGTGAAATCGATTTTCTGAGATATTCACTACCTCCCCACGAAATTTGAAAGATAAGTTTTGAACCGCCCTGTATACAAAATTCATAAATTCTCTGGATTCTTAATTGAATCAGGAATACAATACACTTACAAAACGGATGGTGTCATTTAATAAGATTATGAAAAAAATACAAGTAAGGGGTTAAAAGTAGGTACAAAAGACTTTTACTTTTTTGCCATGATATGTTCTGTAACTCGGGACGATTAAGTTTACCTGTCAGTTGAATAGTTATACGTAGAAAGATTTAGTTAAAATAAAGACATGTTATGGGCCACTTTTCAAAACAGAATACATAGATTGAGAAACAATTAATTTATGAATTTTAACTTGCTTGAGGGAGGGGCTAGCTTGGAAATATTAATGGAATCTATTCAGTGAATTGAATTAGGATGGGAATAAAGAAAAATTCTCTAAACCTGGTTATAGAGAAAGGAATTCTTATTATTCTGGAAAAACTACTCTAGTCGTCTTTTTTGAGTCTTAAACACTTTGTCTTTCATAATGCTGTTGATCAAATTGGTCATAGGGCTTATATGAATCTGTCAAAATGGAAAAGGTAAGTGAGTGAATATCTTGCGCAAATCCAAAGCCAAGTACTAGTGTTCTTATTTTCACCGCAATGTACTCCTCAACTCAGAATCATTGTGGCTCCCAGTCAGTTGAATGAATATGCATAGGAAAATTTATTGAAAAGAATACATATCAGAAACTACATCTCAATAGCGGACTATGTAAAAAAAGAATGCAGTTAATGAAATACAGTGATTTCTTGGTATATGATGTGTAGGTTAGTTTATATGGCGAAAGATCGTGAAGTATCACTGAAATCTTGATGCAGGTAAACAGAATATAAGTGGGAGTAAAGGATTTAATTACTCAGAGCCTCGATAATCGAAAGGTAGCCTTGTTCTCTTGTAAAAGCAATATTAGGATCATTAGATGAATATAGTAACAATTCATTTTTCACCATGCAAGACCTTAACCAAACTGGTCAGAGATCCTGTATGGACTTATTGGGGTCAAATATGCTGGTGAATTAGCAGTTGGTAGAATTAATGAAGTACATCATCCACTTTCACGTTCCAAACAGGCTCAGTTGTAGAATTTTTGAAGTGAATTCGTTTAAACAAAATTCGAATGGTTTTATGAAGAAAATCGTCCAACCATTCTAAATATTAAATAAAACTAATTTTATATTTTCGTAAAAAATCTACTTTCTAACGTAGTCACCTGCCTTAACAATATCGCATCCCTTTTAAAATGCAGAAAGAAAATCATTCGTAAAGCCCTTTGCATAGCTACAAGGCATTAAATTATTTCTCACTTATTTTATTTTCTTAAACTCTTTAGTAGTACAGTGGAACTGTGATTAAAAATGTAAATTATCAGACAGCCCCCCTCAGAGTTGAAATACGCTTTTCACAGACAAAGATTCATTGACAACAATTCTGATTGTGCCTCTGAATGTTTATGCTCTCTGGATTTAATTTATTCCAAAGAGCAGATTTCTTTGTCTTCACAGAAGCGGACGGGATTCGTTCATTTGAGTCAATGACAAGTTTAAAGTTTTAAAAGCTAAACACATCACTTGCAATTGCTCAAAGCTCCTCTGCAGCGACTCTATCACCGCACTTAAAGAGACGATTTCATAAATTCTTTTATGCAAATTCAGAAATAAGCTCTTTTGTTATTATTTACCCGTCAATCGAATGTCAAAATTTCTCAAGGATAATAATTGCGACAAAAATAGATCTTAAGATAAGCTGAAATTATCAATGCATTTTGGAATCTCTTTATTATCGTTTTTATATTCGAATTGCGATATAATTTTTTTATCAATCTTTTCCTTCAAAAGCAATTTTAATGAATAAATAATGTATAAAGTCTATTTCTCTTTTTAATTTGGGCATTCTATAAATAATCTAGGATAACTGTCTTTGGTGATCATCTAGTTCACAAGAGATTTAATTTCCATTAAACTGGGCAAGAAAATATCTTATGGGGATAAATAGCAATCAACCATGAGAAAAAACAAAGCTTGAATTGATTAGATGGATATAAATTTTATTGGTATGATTTAAGAAGCGAAACAAGAATTATTTTTAGTAGACAGCCTGGTGGAGGATCAGTAATGACTTGGTGTGGTTTTGTGATTTGATGGGCAAACATTTTCGGCATTTGTAGAAAATGTATTCCTTGGACTATCAACAAATGTAAAGAAACATTTTATTTCACTACAGGATTTGCTAGGATGCCCAAATCGAGTATTTCAACAAATAATGAATCTAATTCGACAAATATGTGGTTCAACATGAATAATATCAATGTTATGGGCTAGCCAATGCTTAATTTTTCAGCATTGAGTTGTTTTAGGCATTAGAATCGTATTATTTAATAACCATTCTTTTTTTCTACTTATTATGTTAATGAACCTGAATGAATAGTACCTCCAAAACATTTGAATACATATTCTGTGAATGACATTCTGTCATTGACATCTGAACTCCCCAATTATAATCCACTTATCCTGTCAATGATTTTGCTAATTTCTAAAATAAGAATCTCTTTGGTTAGTTTGATGCTTGTATCTATGGGAGTTGCAAAGGTTTTTTATCTTGCATTTTGAATCGGTGCATGATATCATCAATATGTTTCAATTGGGAGATGGTTAAACTGTTTTCATCTTGATAAAATTCAATTCCTAGGCAGCAACACAATAATTCCAAATCTTTCATTTTAAAGACTCTTGCTAACTCATCACGAATGTTTTCATAAACAGTTTTGTTGTTTACACATATCATTAAATGATCAACAAAGCAGTAGGCTTTGGATTCAGTAAAGTATCCAATGAATATGTGTTTGTTTGACCTCGGGTGAAATTTCTCTTTTTTATGCTTGTTCAGAAAGTATGATTTTTGTCTGAAGATTTTAAAGTATGACGCACTTGGCTTGATTCAAAAAATAGATTTCAAAGGGGGATATATTTTCCACTATGCTTTTGGAAGGGGAACAGTTCCAGATATATAGCTTCTGCCCAAAGGTAAGGAATGAATCTAATTGGACGACACTTCTAGCTCCCACACGCAGGTCTCTTGGACTTCGAAACAAGAACGACTAACTCTCTCATTCCTTTTCACAGCTCAAAGCAATTACATCGCCAAGACTGTTACGCACCAGGACCTTGGAGATAGCCTTGCTGCGCAAGGCGAGTGCTCTGGTGAACTTCTCAACTAGAAAGGAATGAATCCAGATTCAATTAATAGGCATCTAGTAGCTATTAAAACTGTGTGATTCCTTCGTTTGGCTTGTTGTTTTATTTTAAGTTTAAAACAGCAGATTTTTAACTATCTATTTCTTGTTCCAGAAGAAAATTTTCAAACTCTGCACCTCAATTTTTCTAATCCATTATTAGTTCGGAGTGTGTGTGTGTGTGTGTTTTTTTTCTTTCCGTTTGACTTCAACTAAAGTTGTGTCTGTGTACTTTTCTTAATTAAGAATTCATTTCGTTTACTAAATACTACTAAGGAATTCCTTGCCATGGAGACGAATGAAATTCAAGCAAATTATGAAGTTAATGCTATTAAGATTAATGAGGAAATATCATCTTATAACGAAAATGCATCGCTTAATACTACTGAAATCGATAATGAAATAACATCACATGATGAAAATGCATTAATTGTATTTACGTTTAAGGACTGCTCACAAAGTTTCAAATACTGGCGAAATTTGAAACATGTTGCATCTCAATAAACTGAACGAATTTAACAAGATAAAAAATGCCGAATATGCATGCTGTTCTTGTAGTACGTCTTTTCACAAATTATATTTGTTGCAACATCACAAAGTTAAGGAACTTTCAGCAACAAATAGATTGCGTAAATGTGCAATCTATGCATAACAATTTACAAAAGCGAAGTTACTTTTGCATTTTGAAATAGATCACTGAATTGAAATACCTGTAGAAAAACTAAAATTTCGAAATCTGAGGAATTATTTTAGCTGGAAAGAAGATATGGAAAAGAGTACCCACATTCTTGTTACAAAGCCGAAGTGGCTTGAAGACTTCCAAAAGTGGGACCACTCATTATTTCGAAGGCCGTCGCTCTGGCTATTAAAAAGCGAGCGGTGCACATAAAAGGCAACCAACTTAAAATGCAAGGATCCAGTAATATCAAAAGGATTGAATCCTCT
>JAPMOR010052775.1:0-38246 GCA_026543865.1 Argiope aurantia | reverse complement strand
ATATTTCAATCTTCATTCGTTAAATGGCAGGTATACAGAATATATTTTAAAAGGAACGAATCTTTTAAAATTTATGCTTTACTCGAACTCTTGTAAACAACTTGTTTTTAACTATAAAAACTTGAAATTTAATTAAAAATAACAGTCATCATTTTATGTGTATATGATTGTTTTTCTCATTTATGTTTCTATTTATAATATATGCAGTTTAAAAATACAACACTATGTTGTATAATTAATTGATCATCGTGAGATGTTCTTTTAAAAAGAAATTTAAATTTTAAAATTGAAAATTTTTATCTTTTAAAATTTCTGCTAATAAAATGAATGTACTAGTGTGTTGGTTTTTTGTGCAGTCTAAGCCATTTCATCAATGGTACGTATAATCCTAGAAGGGTCGAAATACACACACTAGAGAGATTTGTTTGAAATTTTAATTAGAATTTTAAAGACTAATTTGAATTTCAGCCTTTTCCCTGCTATTACTTCCGAAAATATTTTCATACATAAAAGAATTTTACACCGTTTCAAAATTTTATTGTCTCTTTAGAGATACTAAATTACTAGTAGAGTGAATTTTTCTTGTATTTTGGTAGTTTTTTTTTAAATATTTTTTATCAAATTTACGACAATATATTACATTTTATTGCCTTGAAATTCCAATCTAATTAATCAAATATTTAATTGCATGATTTTCTTCCAATGTTGAAATTAAAGAAAAAGGATTCTGTTTACTGTCAATGTAATATGCAAAAGTGAAGTTAGAGTATTTAGAAATTTAGAAAAAAGATGAACCAGTTATTTACGTTTATTTTTTTTAACCTCTGATATTATGGAATTATCATCATTAGAAAGATTCATTTATACAATAAACAAAAGTAAGACAGTTATAACGGGAATTCGATAATGTCAGACGAAGGTATATCTAAATGATTTATATTAAATCAAATAAAACCGATATTTCCGGCAACTTAACTTTCTCCCTAATAATGACTAACATGTACTAAATGATAAACTAAACAAAATTAAGATCAGAATGCCAGTATAATCAAAGAGTTTGAGATAACTTTCCTGCAGCATATAAAATACATAATTTTCAACATTACTTGAATCTGAAGTGAAACTTTAATAGTAAGAAGAATAAAATGTTAAAAAGTGACTTATAATAAAGCATGCTCAGCATAGAAAAATAAATCAAATCTTCGCATTGTGATAATCTATACTTATAATAAAGTTCATTGTGTGTGTGTGTGTGTGTGTGTGTGTGTGTGTGTGTGTGTGTGTGTTGGCGCTCTACAGAGAAAACCGTTTGACCTACAGCTACAAAATTTGGCACATGTGTACTTTGGAGGTTGGAAATGTGCCCCTCGAAGCGAATTTTTCGAATTTTAATTAATTGAAAATTAAACGAAATTTCGGCGTTTTTCCGCTATAACTTTCAAAAATATTACAGCACAAAATTGATTTTTAAATCATATTGAAGGTTTAAAAAAATTAGCTGTTTAATGATACTGATATTTTAACCAAAATATTTAATTTTTATTTTTAATGACTTTTTAAAAAATAATTTAATCATATTTTTCACCAAATTATTTCGCACAAAATAAGAATAAAATTTAATTTGTACGAGCACGTTCCGCTTCAATGGGGAAAATTATCAATGTGTTGCCATCATACTGACAAAAGTTCAAATTAAAAAATAAATCAACTGTTATTGTAAATTAAACATTTAAAGATGTAATTTTCAGCACTGATCTGTGGGATATCAAATATGATATTTTCTAAAAAGTAACTACAAACGAAAGATTTTTACTATCTTTTGCAATATCTATATTTATTAATTCAATAAATCAGCTTTATTTCAGGTAAACATGATTTAATACATATCCTTGCATCTCAAGTCCCAACGGCTAATTTATAAACCTTTAATAATAGAAATACGTGTATTAAAATGGTCTAAATGAAATAAATAATTATATTATATGTGGAGTCTATAAATGCTGTAATAAATGTCGAATGTTTTACTTTATCTAGATCCTTTTCTCTGTGAGTCATATTTAACAAAATATTCTTCAGATGCTACTATTTTAAATAAAAAGAGTAGCACTTCAATCAACTAAATCAGTCTCTAAAACTGACTGCTTTATAAACATTTGAATATCACTATTCAATAAAAGCGGGTGATTTTAAACTACTTCATCGACCATCTAAAAGATGATAATCCAATCAGCACCCAGGATTTCTAGACCAATTGCCCTAAGATTATGAAAATGTTGATTGTTCTAAACTATTCTATTCAAAACTTCAAAAATCAATCATATTTGAAAGCAGAAGATAGTAAAATTCCTTCACTTATTTAAAGGTTGCAGCGTCAAGAATATTTCACAGAATATGATTCCATAGGACAAAAGGACTGTATATAGTTTAGATTTCATATTATTTAAAGTATAGTTATAGATAAAAATATTGTTAATACGTTATTTAAATCCTTTTGAAAGTTAAACTAAAATCTGAATTTTATGTTGAATCTGAGAAACTTTTGAAGAATAATTCTTATAATACTATATACATTATAAAAATTATTTTATCGTGCACGTAAGCTTAAATACTCAGCGATTCTGGTTTCAGCAGTCATATTTTAAAAAAAAAAGTTTAGTACCGTGTTTTCGGTAAGAATTTTACTCATATTTAAAAAGCCATGTTTTCGATAAGAATTTTTTTATATTGAATGCAGTTTAATCATTTCCATTTTCATTTAAAATTGAAATTTTACGGGGTCTAACAGATAATTAAAGAGATATTTAGTACATTATGGCTTAAGGCCTTTTTAATACTATGAGAGAATTATATAATTATCAAAATTTGAGCTTAAAAATATTTTGATGAAGAAGCTATTAAAAGACAAGTTACATACAATATTTAACCGAAAATTTTAACGAGCAATAAAGATCGGCGAACCAGCTGGTCGCCAAAAGCGGCTAGTCAATAATAAAGAAACGTGAGAATAAAATATTAGTAGCAACAATGAAAACGATTTAAATGTCATTTTAGAAATGAAATATATTGCCAAAAATATTCTTAAAGTATTCTTTTAAATTTAATGAAAAATGGAAAAAATCATTCAGTAAAATTGGATATCATTAAAAAGATGATTATTTGAATTTTAAAGTGATCTAAATATCATTATTGTAATAATATAATATTTTCGGAAATCGTCACTGAAAAACGTCAATATTCTAAATAAATAATATTATTTAGAATATAAATAATATTTAAATATTTATATTAATTATTATAAATAATAATTAATTAAATATTATTTATAATAAATATATTAGATATATATGTATTTATTAAAGTTTTAAATAAATATTCTATGTAAAATTTTAAAAAGTCTCTCCAAATTATATATTTCCACGCTGCAAATTACATATGTGCCGAACTTAGTAGCTCTGCGTTAAACGACCGACCCGATCTACAGGAATCAAAATAAATAAAGACAAGAACTCTTTCATCTTTATTATCAATATAGGTAAATACTAAAAATATGCAAATTGAAAATGAATGCTTGAATTAAATAAAGGCTAGGTTTTTTTTATCTTATTGGCAGAAAAATGTATTAATAGAAATTTCTTTCAATAAATTAAGCAAATCTTGGAACGTGACTCATCATTTTACATCTTTTAAACTGTTCTATAAGAGAAGAAGGGCTGGATTTTTATGAATTGCCGTAACACTAAGTGGTAAAACATTAAAAATTTGATATTTCATCATTATCCGTCTTTGAAATTGCCTTATATACTTATTACCAAATTCCTGAAGCAAAAACAAATATTGAACTTAATAAAAGTTTCCAACACATCGAAGCTTAAAGAAAAGTTGAAGAACAATAATATTAAAAGCAGCACTTCTAGAAAATGCCATCTGGAGAATTTCTCACATTGTAAACCATACTAGCTCTAGCTTTCTTTTCCATCTGAATATCATTGTTAATGGATTCTTTTTTTTATATTTTAGACTTAGCTCAAGAGACAATTCATTAAGATTGTAATAAAAGGAATAGCATTTTAGAATAGAGAGGTTTCATTTGAAATTTCAATTCATTCATCCTTTAAGATTTAAATGTCAAAGGGTTTCTCCCCAACTTCAATTTCGAAATTTTAGTTCTTTATTATTCCCAAAAGTTGCTCACTAATTTTAGTCCACAATAAAGATTCACGCACAATTTATCATGAAATTTGGTTACGCACTTTTTCGTTCTTTGTGAACTTCTATGATAATTTAATTTATATGCAAATTTTTGGCAACGGCTAGTCTTTATTGATGCAATGGTTCATTGTCCCTTTATTTACATTTTTCAAGAAAATGAATAGTCTCGTTTTAAGAGTTTTGGTCTTTAGGCATTTAATTTATGGTTTTAGGATTTAATTTCGAATGGCTCCCATTATTTTTTTTTCAAATGAGTTTTTTCTTCTTACAAATTTGAATTCTTTCGTTTAAAAAAATTAATTAAAAGCGTTCTGTAAAAGAAGGGATATGAGAAGTGGAAAATAGGAAATCGATAAACAAGTTTTTATCCGGATAATGAAATTGTTTTTTGGAAGTGTTTAATTTCACTTAATAGGATTATTTACAAGATCCTGTTTCTCAAAGTAGATAATCAACTGCAAATAATATATATAAGACCTTAAATGATGGAACTTCTGAGAATAATTAATGTTGTGTTCAATACTATAAAATTGTTTTTGAATTGTTATTTGAAACACATAATTCTTGTTCTGAGAAGTAAACAACTTGTTTATTGTTATCGAGAAAAAAGCAGCTCAAAGTTGATAGAAATTTTTTTTTCTAAGTTCCGGTGGAAAATAAAAAAAGTTTTTCTGAAATAATCTTCAAAACATATTCTTCTTATTTAATATTACAAATGTCTTGCTTTCTAATGTGACCTTAGAACAAAGAAATACATTTTCACCTTCTCATATACATATCATAGAAAAAGATAGCAATCGTCAAAAAAGTCGAACTCAAGACTTAGGTGAATCTCCACATTTTAAACATATTTGAGTTCGAAAACACATTTTTAGAAAAGGTCCATCTATCTGTAACAAAGATAACTTAATAACGCTTTGAGCTGGACTGTTGAAATTCGATGTTAAGTCTTTACACCAATTTTCTATCAAATTTTGAGAAAATTCTGATGAGAGAAAGTACATCTGTCTGTCTGTTCGATTATAAGTTCACACCATAATAGCAAGCTAGATAGATAAAATTTAGTACACACATGTAACATCCATAATGTAGCCACTTACCAAATATTGAGTCAAATCGAACGAGGAATTGACCATCTTTTGGTCTGTATTTTCAGAAACATGTAAAGCGATAACTCCAAAACGCGATACCGGATTTGTGACTATAAGTGCAGCTTTGAAACAAATTTCGGTTTCAATCGCTTGAGGAAACCATGCCGAAAACACAAATTTGGTCTTAGCCGCATATCAGCTATTAATCACTAAATAACTCGCCAAGGATGACACGAAATATTCAGTTAAAATGCTAAATTTTCGTAAAAGTTTCATATTTCTTAACTATTGCACGCTAATGGTGTTCTCAGGAATGACCACTTTAGGAGAGAGTATGCGAGAAACGTTTTAGGAGACCACTCTCTTGTTGTTTCTTTTAGAAATCAGCACATCTTTCTATGTACAACGCTGACGTATGTGGCACAAAAAAAGTTCTTTTTATTTTTTACTATCGCATGGCAAAAATCAATTCTTTTTTAAAAAAATCATACAAATGTTTCAGATTACTTCAATGAAAGTTTTTGCAGCTGCACTTCAGCTTGCATCATTTCGTTTCACTATTCAGTCAGAAGAAGAAGTATGTAACCGAAATAAACATGATACAAATTGGCATGAAACAAAATTGAATAGAGGGAGAAAATAGACTTAACTGTCGCTAGATGAATAAATGCGATGACTTGCCTAAGGATATTGTTACGTAATTTTCTGCCGGGGTTCGTTTAGATAGTGGAAGTGATATGGTGTGGAGAACGCTCAATAATCAGACGGCAATGGAAAAAGAAACAACGACGTTTATTTACACTAAGATACACAGGACAGCACAAAATCGACAACTATATACAGCACAGAAGACGATTGTCTTCTCCCGAGACGTGTAGCATACAACAGCACACACAGCAGCATACAACCAGAATCTACTGCAGACAGTAGCGCACAGCTCAGTTCAGCACTAGCTTGACTCCGACGCTTCCGACTACTCCGTCTTCTACTTCTCCGACTCTGACTCGGATTACTGACTTCTCTGTCGTCTACCTTTTTTTGCCTTCTACCTTCCTCTGGCAGCTGCGTGAGCTTCCTTTTATAGGTCTCGGGAGGCGGGGCTAGAAGCCTCTCAACCAATCAGGAACGTTCGAGGCGTATCTCGGTTCCTACTGGACGGATCGGGATAATTATAAAGTTTCGGGTATTATCTATTTTGGCGCCAAAGTCGCCAAATTGGTCGCCAAGCTCCGGGACCCCCGACACGACGCCCAGACTCTGTCCCATACAGATGACTGTAAAACATTCTTTCCAATGATGGAACCAACTATGCTGGGAAGCAGCATTACGGATTCGTAACAATATTGTTCATATCATTTAAAACTATTACTTTACAAAATGGTTTTTGCATTATCGTAAATTCAAAAAATTACCTTTTTACTGATGTCAATTTCATTTCTGTGCAATCTTTTTGAATATAATTTGGTACATAGTTTGCTTTCATTATTATAATGAAATTCAAGTCCACTAACCGAAATACTCAACTGCGTGCGAATGTTACGATTAATATTTAGATTTTTTTTGACACGTTAATTTCGAAATAAATTTCGCTTCCGCTTTTATATTGTGGCCGCGAGGCCTGGTGGTAGAGTCTCGGCTTCGGAACCGGAGGGTTTCAGGTTCGAGACCCGATTACACCGAAGAACCGTTGTGTAAAGGGGTCAGTTGCACGTTAAATCCGTCCTGACCAAACGTCCTCCCGCTGGTGTGGTGTGGAGAGGGGGGTGCCATCTCAGGTGTCGTCCTCGTCATCTGACCGCGGTTCAAAATAACGAGATCCGTTCCAAAATAGCCCAAGTGTTGCTTTAAACGGGACGTTAATATAACTAAACCTAAACTAAAAACCTTCCGCTTTTATTTCGTTGCTTATATACACTTTTTAACTTTCCCTCACAGTAATTTTTAATGGAAGGATTCAATTAAAGTCACGTATCAAATAATAAGATAAAATGTTAAAAAGATACTTTCTATATTAATCGTTTTACAGCCTTAAAATTTTATAATCTAGGCGAAAAAATGAGTCGCTAAAAGACGATATATTGTTCAATGCTCTAAACTATAGAAATATAAATGATTATTTTAATCCAAATAAAGAGGAGAGGAAATTTAAAATTCTGTGAAACCTTTTTTTTTCCTCGATTTCTAAATACAGAGAATCTGAAATCATTTTTATTCCATTCACTTTTCAGTAGAGAATTAGGAAATTTTATATTTATATAGTTATGAATTGAGGAAATACCGTTCGTTTCTAAATCACAGTGTAAGTTTTCATTAAAGCACAGCTTTCAATTGAAACAATTCCTCAATTCTCACTAGATGTTCAAAGAATACGTGTAATAAAAGAAACTAAAAAAGAGAATGTTTAACGTCATTTCCACTCACTTTCAGGAAGTCTTCCAAACTTTTACATTCAATCGAAGATCATATTTTTTGAATTGTTGAAAGTTAGTATTTTTTTTTAGCGGAAATAGGACTCTGATTCTAAGAAAGTGATTTTTCTGACATTCAAAATCCCGCATAAATATTCTGGAAAAGGAATTTCCAAATTTTTAAAACCTATTCTTAAAAACCGAAAATGTAAAGATACTCTTCATCCTTAACGAGATTTTTTTTTTTCAGAAATAAACAGGAAAGGTTTTTTCAAAGTTTTAAAGAATATTTTAAGAAGAATAAAAGATATTTGTTAATAAAAATAACTTTGCCCCCCCCCAAAAAAAAATCTTTTATAATGCCTGTGTGAAAGATATACTTGTTTTCGTTTGCTGCTGAAAGCGATAAGAAATCCAAGTCAATTCGCGCTATTTTTCGACTTAATGAATTCAATATTTTTGTTTAAATTCTTCTCTTTAATTCCTATTATTGCTGAAATGTATAAGGTTGTAAATGGGAGTAAATAGCGGGCCTTTTTTTCCATTTTGCTGCGTTGTGGCTTGAGGAAAACGTTAAACCCACAACACCGTTTTCAAAATTGTGAAAAAAATACATTTAGAATAAAGATTGTGTCGATCAAAAAAAAATTAGGTTCAGTTCAGTTACATTAACGTTCCGTTTTAATACAATACTATAGATATTTTGGGATAGACCTTATAATTTTGAACCTCTGCCATTTAGCGAGAACGACAACTGAGCTGGCACCTCCTTCCCCTCTCCACACTTAAACAAACCACATCAGCTGGACTCACATTTTGGAAATTACTGTTTCAGAGAAGTATTAAAAGATCTGTTAATAATATTATTTTTATTTTCAAGATGATTTTAAGATTTTTTTTTTTTTGCTTTATTATCTTTATAACATTATCTCTGATGATCTTTGGCAGGTTTCGAATATGATGTAGCCTACACAAAGCCTCCAATTAATTCATAAAAAAACATTTATCTTCGAAAAAAATCATTAAATTCCTTTTCGACATACTTTTCCATAAGAAAGAAATGTTGTTCAATCTATCACACTCAAAAGTTATTTTAGATCAGAGTTTTAGGACAGTAAATCTTCGCACTTTATAAAGAGATTAAACTTTAGAAATTTAATCTGACATTCACATTAGATAAAAAAAATAGTAAAAATTCGCACTTTATAAAGAGATTGAACTTCGGAAACTTAACTTGGAAGAAAAATTAGATTAAAAAAAACTGATAGATTGCCGATCATAATAAAATACATAAAGTAGCACCCCTTTTAATAGAGTTAAATTTACTCTAAGTAGCAATTCATATTTTATTGAAATAAGATGGCAGTTACAGCTTTAAAATATAATACTACAAATAACCATAACAAATGTGCTGCAAAACATTTTAGCAATCCGATCATCTTAAAATTAAATAGATTTAATTCTCCATCATTACTCAAACCTTAAAATTGGCTTTTAAAAAAACGCGCCAATCTATACAAAACCATACCGCCTTGGCAGGTTTCGAATATGCTGTCGCCCTAAACAACGCTTCCAATTCATTCCCAGAAACTTTTCCTTGCGAAAAATGAAACCACGAAGGAAAGAGAGCAGACGAACTTCAACCGTTGCCATTCTACAAAATAATAATATACGATAGAAGCGAACTGGAGGCTTTGCCGTTAGCGTTCTCAACGATGAGTAATGGCAGAGATTTTTCACCTTGTAATGGAACACTAGGGGGATTTTAAATGAAGCCGAATTAGGTTTCCGGACGTGTTTCAGCATCAAAATAACCTCACCTTATTACTATAATGCCAAATAGGGTCGAATTTCCTATCACCCAAAGACATCAATTATGGTTTAGAGCCCATTTCATTAATATAACCGCCATCGGACAGTTGTTTTTAATCACTATGTTTTCGAGGAAAAGAGCTATTTTACGTAAATCTTGACGTATGCCCCTAAGAGAAACAAGGCGTACAGGTGATTATATATTGTACCTAAATAAGTTGAATTATGTCTATTATGGAATTATCTTTCATAATAAATCGGAATGATGTTAGAAGTTCCCTTGGAACAACTTTATTTAAGGGCGAGTTGGATTAATCTATGACTAGGGGATAAAGTAAATCGATGGACTTAAATTAGAATGTTTATGAAGGCGGTTATATCGGTTAATTTCAGATATTGGATTATTAAATATGTATAATTCCCAAAGCGTAGGGGAAATTTCGCTTTGTAAGATATATAAAGATTATGATTCTTTGTATCGACCTAGTTGTAGAGATTATTTATATTCCATATATTTTTTTATTAATATCCACTCACAATAAATCTGAAATAACAATTTACATAACAATTATTCACTGAGTGCACTTATAATGCATATCATAATAGGAGAATGCTTAAGGGGCTATAGGAATTTTAACAGCTAAAAAAGACCTCGAAAGTTGGCAAAATGTGATTCTCCCTAACGTAAGAAAAATTCTTAAACTTAATAGATTTTTTTACCGTAGTTTTATGATATTGAACCTTATATTTATGAATTTTTTAGTCAGTGAAATAATTTTTATTAATTAAATATGTACAAAAAATATTTTCGTAAATATTATCGAAGACAGAATTTACTTGCGCGCAAAGTTTTTCAGAAAATAAGCAATCTATATTAACACATGTTACATACTCCCAAGGAACATAACTTGATAATCATGCAATGTTCTAAATATTTTAATATATTTATTTAATATATCTTACTTTTCATGTTGTTAAAACATGATAACGTTTAAAAAAACATTTTTAGCATATTAGCAAACACTGATAAAAAGCATACATAAAAAAGATTTGATTTTGCATAATTTATTATGTATGTATAAGCATACCTGGAAAATTTCATATTCATACCATGAACTATTTAATTCAACGCATAAGATCTAAAAATGTAGTATTGAGAAAAATGACTTAAAAGAAAAAAATATTTTACTAAACTTCTTCATTCATGAAAACCACAATCAAATATCACTAACCTAATCAAATATTTCTAAATGAAAAACCAACACTGATTATCACATTTTTGACTATATCTTATAAATTAATAAGCATATACAAATATGCAATGTCTTAAAATGTTAAGAAGAGTTTGGGCTATCAAATAAATTCATAACAAATTCGAAAACTTAAATGTTTAAAAGTCTTATAGCCCTTTCGACACAACATATGTAAATAAATTTTTGAATCTAAAAAAAATACATCTCAAATAAGAAAATAACAGCAGTAATAAACTCGCACAAAAATTTTATAATAACGCAACAATCTTAATTCTTGCCAAAATGTAAATTGTAATGCCCACTTCTCTAGTTGTGTCCTCCCTGTTTCTCGTTTCACATCTCGCCAGAACATATATAAGCTTGTCGATATACATCAAGAATGGTTCGAATGAATGAAATTCTGCCAAATATTCTTTTTTTTCATTGACTTATTTCAACATTTCCTGATTTTGATCTTTTACGTTAAAAATATATATAAAACGATTTATCAGATCTAAAATGCCATTAAAAAGTATACTGCGAAATAAATGGACATTATGAATAAAAATATACTGTCCATCCCAAGTTCCAGTAATTTATTTGATGTATAAAAAATATAAATGTACATTGGTAAATAGCAAAGAAAGTGGTAAAAATCCTAAAAAAATTGTTTTCTTTTTAATTCAGAAACCAAACGATTTTCTCAGACGAAACTTATGAACTAACTTTCTGGGTAAATTCAAATCGAAATTACAGGGCTTTTATCCGTTTTCCAGACATTATTTCTAAAGAGGAAAAAAAAAAACTCTGGAAAAGACGTGAAGATAATTCTGTAAAGAAGATAGTTTCAAGAAAAGCGAATTTGTTCCAGGAATTTTTACTTTTAACTAACATAATTCTGAAAGCTAATAAGCTTATGACGCTATGTAATTTTGCTGTTTTCTGTTTAAATAGAAAATAATTTTTGTGATAAAATGATAATGATATACAAATGAAGATTTTTTGCTTCTATTTTCAATTTTTAAACCAGTTGTTATTATTCATGTTGTTCAGAAATCAAGCTTATTTTTTTTTTATTTTCTTGTTAGATTCCGTAACTTTGATCATTTCAGATCATATCAAATTCCAAATAGCCCATTTTAGATTTATGTATATCTATGAATCCGATATCGTAAAAACTGAGAGAGCTAGATATATAAAACTTGGTACATTGTATTTGTATAGTATATCTGGGTCACATTTTGGACAAATACGCCAACAGTGTGTTTATCTGTCTGTCAGAGTTTTCAGTTTAATTCTGATTCAATATCAAATTTCTAAACCACAAGATATTGGCATATAGTTCCAAACAGAAATATACTTTAAAATGTCTCAAAAATGTTTTGCCGCACTTCAGTCAATAAACATTCCATTGAAAGACATTTTAAAAATATAAATTTTCATACCATCAAGTTAATGAAATATTCTATAAATAGAGAGAGAGACTAAACACAAAATAAAACATTAGGATTTTTTCCAACTGAAATCATAAACATGCCTTTAACGGTTTAGAAATACAATATTAAATCATGATTAAAATGGACATTCTGTATATAAGTATCAAAATTGTTAATATGACAATACATAAGAATGACTCAAGTGTTAACTCTCTGACATCTATCTATACGCTATTAACCCTTCATTATGTGGAAAATCTTAATAGATTTGCATTATAGTCCAGTATACAATTTGCATTATGACATACACAAAATTTAACTTGGCACTTTCAAATCGAAGACTGAATAATAATCAATGATATTGTTTTCTCTTTTTGTTGCTATCTAAGATGGCATTCATTTTGGCCAGAAATTAGAGAACTTTTTGTCAACTTGGTTTTGAGACCGTACCATTATTTTATGTCTATTCAATAACTATGATAAGCGGAGAGCTAAGCTAAATTCTTTATAAATCAAAACGCCTACAGTAATATTATTCATTTTTATGTGCATCTTTTCATTTTAGTATTAATATCACGGCTAGGATATTTGGAAATGACGTCTTAATTTTTAGTCTAGATCAGATGAGGAAGATGACATCTGAGCTGGTACTCCTTCTCCGATCTTCTGCACCACACCTGCGAAAGGAAAGATCGCGCACACGAAGAATCTTAAGTGGAATCGTATTAGGGCAATAAATAGGTCAACTAGATTAATAGGTCACATACAACTAGATTACTGTAGCTTTGATAATTACAAAATGACTACTCCTAACAACCCTGAGGCGCAGAGATAAATTTAAATGACCGGACCACCGTGACAGCATTGGCGTGAACAGATATTGAGTCCTAAGGGCCATCACCGGTCACGGAAGAACCCTTCCCATAGGAAGCACGCCCCGTCATCAATGGGAGGTAGCCGGCCCTAAGCCATTCTACACCCACTAGAGTGGCGAGAACAAACCACCAAGCTGGAAATTTCTCACTCTCATATTTGAGATGCCCCCTGATTTGGATCTGTAACTGTGTTAAAGATGCCAAGGCTACGAAATCAAAGTGAGAAAAAAAAAAACAGTAGTAACTCTGCTTCAGCAATTGTTCGAATGATTGATATTTAATAGTTATGGAACTCAATGAGAATGTAATATTAGATCATTCGTATGGTATGAAATTTTTATTTTCTGGTTTAGCAAGCAAAATTTACACCCGCCCAAGTTCAATATATAATTTTAAAACAGTTATGAGAGAAATTAATGCTAATTAAATGTTTTTTTTTCTTCTTTTTACTAAAAGTCGTAAGATTAAATTTAAAATATTAATTAATTTTAAATTGAAAAAAATTTAGTTAATTTAAAAATTGCATGTCATTTCATTATCTTTCGAATAATATCCTTTTCAAATTAACTGTTTGAAATTAAAAAAAAAATAATAGTAGTACAACATCTACAGACCATCTACATCTTGCATATAAAATTTAATATTCATTTCACAATTATTATTTCGTATTAATTTAAGATACTAATTAAAGAGAATCTTTTATTGTTGGCAAGTTGCTTTTCTATGGTAGAATAGAAAAATTTCGAATGAATTCGCATTGAAATTCTGTCTAATCTTACGGATGGCGATATAATTAAAAATCTTCTATGCAGAACGAAAATTATTAAATGAAAAGAAGAAAAAAAAATATTCGCGAAGGAATTCATGGCAAGTTTCTTCACATTTTGTCAACGTAATTTAACTAAATACGGTGTTTTACATTCTGAAGATAATAAGATACAGGCAATTAAACTGGAATTAATAAGGCGAAAGAACTCACATTTTCTTCTACTGAAGCGACTACAATATATGAATTAATTAAATGGAAGAAGATACGACTTTTTCATGCAGCGTCATCTGCTAGAATTGCCGAAAGCGAATTAATTTTGACTTATTCATTAATGATGCTTTAATAATTTCTTTGCTGTTGAAGATACTCGAATAGTTTCAGTTATTACAAAAAAAATAATAAATGTTTTATTTGAAATATCTATGCAATTATTAAAAATGGTAAGAGGATTATGTTTGTTTAAGAGTAGGAACTGAAGTAAAGTAATTAGAAATCAAATTTAGTAAAAAAATTATAAATAAAAATGTATTAATTCGTGATTTTTAATTAGCAAAAAAGTAATGAATCCTGGAACATATTAATTAAATTGAAATGCCATTCATTTTTATAACGCTTACATTTTTGGAATTAATCATTAAAAACAACGAGATTGGAAGCTATACATTTAAAATAATGAGGTAAGACCATAGAGAGTGATATCCCTAAACCTTTCTCGCATATTCTGTAATAAAAGTATTATCCCCTCATCCCCGCATAAAATTATATAGTTTGGGTAAGGTTCTTCTGTCGCGGGTGTTATTTTACGATTTGTTGGTCGATGCAGAAATAAATAAACAGTCCTTTAGTAGAAAACAACGATTGCGTTTATTAATACAAAAGACACGAATATACAGATGATAAATATATACAGAACACAGGACAGCACACTACAATAAACAGTAGCCCACAAGTCGTAAACGGTAGTAATAACAACCACAGCGCACAAAGCGGTTAGGCAGAATTCAGCAGGAGAGGGGATTTTCGGAGTTTCACTCTACGTTCTTTCTAACGGCTGAAATTCTCCACTGTCTCCTCGCTTTAGTTGTATCCAACTGCCGACTTACTACCACACGACTGGCTACTCCACAACTCGATGCTGCTTCCACAATAGACACCAGGAATTGGCACACAGCTCGGTTCAGCACTAGCTTGGGTACCACACAACGCTGGCACTTCGACGGACTAATCCAACTTTTCCTCCGTTGCTTCGCTATCGACGACTCGATACCCGACTCCGACTTCGTTTCCGATTCCCGTCTCTGATTATGATTCCGGTTGATGGTTGACTCCGATTCCGATTTATTCCGACTTTGGAGACTGCCGACCTTTTATAGTTCCCGGGGGCCGGACCGAGAAGGGTTTTTGACCAATCAAGCATATTTCAGATCCTAATGGATGGTTCGATAAAATTCTCGAAATTTCCAGTAATTGTTTTGTCACAAAAGTCGCCCAATTCGTCGATAAATGATCGCCAAGATCTGAGATCACTGACGCGGCACCCGATTTGCACCCGACAGGGCTCATCGTAAAACGGTCTTTCTTATGATGACACTATTCATGCTAGAAAGCAAAATTACAGTTTGTAGCAATATTAATATCTGTCTTAAATCTATCATTTTTACTAAGTCCATCTTGTGATTCTTGGCGATTTTTTTTGACATAGACGTATTGTTTCTAATCAATTGAAATCAAAATTGGCTCAGAATCACAATTGTAATAACAAAATCCTATACCAAGTTTGATGTAATTAAGTCATTACATTCTTGAGTGATAGCGTTTTCTTGCTTTAGAAAGTACGGACAGACGAAGAGTCAGCCCCTTGATGGAATTGCTTCCAAATTTGATGGGTATCTATACTTTAGATGTTAAATCTGAGAATTAAGTTTCACTCATTCAGTTCTCTTTATTTGGTGGTTGTCATGTTACTTTATATACGGAACGTTGGGCAAACAGACTGCCTCTGATGCATTTCGGTCCAAACTTGATGGAGGTTTACAAAATTTCGTACCGTATACCAAATTTCATCAGTCTAACTCAAAGCGTTTTTGAGTTATCTTTATCACGGACAGACAGATATAATCAAAAAAGGGTTTCTCGAACTCGGAAAATTCTAAAACATGAATTTTCTGCAATCTTTTCAAATTTTGTTAACGATTATAATACTTTCTGTATGTTTCATATATGAGAAACAAAAATTAAAAAGTCAGTGCCCAAAACTACTGGTCTAATTTCTTTCGTTTTCATTTCACATGAAAGTTCTGTGATGGATTTTCATTTTGATTGGTTGGAAAACAGATGCCCAAAATGCATATTCGGTTTTCTTGCGAAGTACACATTTTCTCATGTGCACAAATAAAAATCTGAGCAAAAAAAGGCCGTTTACGGCCTTTCTGAAAGTTTCAATTTGCAGTCAGCCGAGAAAGCGATAGTATCTTTATCAAGGAATATGCTAGAATGTTCTGGGAAGAAGATTTGTTTGCAGATTTTTTTTTTCATTTTCAATTTTATAATGAAATTCAAAACACTGAAATTTCTTTGGATTAGTGAAATGTCCGAAAATCATGTGATAATACGTTAATAAATGTGTTGTGCATTCTGGGATTCTGATATCCTCCACACCTTTGCGCATGCGTCAAGAAGCGTTCATTTCGTCAAAAAATGTGGTGACAATAAAGTTAAAAGGAGGAAATATTTACATTTTGCAATAGGGTGGAGGATTATTCGTGGAAGTAAGAGATATAATAAACTCTCCTCTTTCTGCGCACCACCCCTTAGCGAAATGCAAGTGAAAAAGTGCTTGAAACGAAGGATATTTTCAAATTCAAATAAAAACAAAGCAAAAATGAAAATAAATCGAAAGAGCCATTTCCCTTATGCAAAATCAGTCAGCTATGTGGCTCGGTCAGGAATGCGAGTTTAGAATGTTCGAACGTTTTGAAACTTTCTCTGGCCAGTCCTGCTAAAATATTAGAATTGGATAACAAAAGAAATTTACTGTAAGACTGAAAGGCATACAGGATAAAAAAAAATTCTGACCATTTTTCACCGCCATTTATTTCCATTCTTCGGTGTTCTATTATTTCCACTTTTAGAAATTTTTTTTTAAAAAAACCACTTTTCTTTCCTTTTTTTTTCTCATGTTCTTTTAAAGTTTCAGAGAAGCACGTGTAAATACCAATGAAAAAACCATTATTGATGGATATTCAATACTTTCTTCCTTTTCCTGGACTGTTGAAAAAGCAATAATATATAATTCAGAAAGCGGCGTGAAAAAAAGTTTTTGCCGAAGAAAAATATTGCTGAAATAAGCTAAATCTGCAGAACTCACATTCAAACTTCTTCCTGGAGGGAAAAAAACATATAAATTCTTCAATCTGCAAAAACTTTTGCCATAAAAATCTTCATGAATTTAGATTAGTGCCTTAAAAATGGTTTTTTCCATTTCAATGCAAATGTCTTGGCTTTATTGTAAACGCAAAAAAAAAAAAATGAAAAAAACTCATTAAGGCATGAAATAAAATGCATGCACATTTATGATATGCACTCAGAGATCCTATTCTTTTGTTCGAATCCGAATAGTAAAGCATAGAAGTAAAATGAATATACGACGGACGATATTTTAATCAAAGAAGTTTTGAATAATTTACCGAACATAAAAGTTTTATTTTTTTATTATTTTATATAATTGAAATAGTTAAAAAATCCAACGAACCAATCTGAGAACCCCAACTGCAGCTCTAAACTGACCAGTTCTGTTCCACAGACTTTTGATCTGTTACTTTCCCCTGGATTCTTCCTTTTTGGGAAAAAATTTCAAAAATACTATTTTACTTTACGGTTAGAGCAGAAACCTAAACAGAGTTTTTATATATAAAACCATCAATTTCATCAACTTTAAGCCAAGGTTTTGTGAGTAAAGATCCCTGGGCATCCGAGGGCAGAAGTCTAACGTCTAGCTCATATGAAGATGGTACACACATACTCGCTTGCACAACCCCTTTTCACAGGGTGAGGGGAGGGCTCATTCACGCATCTCACAGGGTAGAGAGCAACCATGCCCGAACCAGGACTCGAACCTGGGAAAACTTACCTTATTAACTGGATCACGGGGAAAACGCGCTATCCCTAGGCCAGGATACCGGCTCATCAGCTTTTATTTACTCTAATTGAGGTGTACGGAACATTAAATTATCAAACTATCATCACTACTGTGCAGGTTATTTTCCAACTTGGGAAAAAAAAGCGAAAACTGGAGTTGCGACGCTTCATTTCTACAATCAAACTGGCTGAAAGATTAATCAGAGCTCTGTTTTACATGTTTAACATAAAATTAAAGCATCAGAAGTGGTCACCTGAAAAACCCTCTTGTATACTCTCAAATTAAGTTCTTATCTCACATCCTCCGTATAAAATTGTGGATCTTGGATGAGGTCACGAGTACCTTGCATGGTACTGGTGAACGATATAGATGTATGGGGTGATTCCAGCATTTTTACTGAATATAGATGAAATTTATGAAATTATTTAGGTGTTTTAAAATATTATTTAGGTGTTTTAGAAATTATTTAGAATTGTTTATGAAATATAAGTGTTCAAGGGGATTCTAGCATTTTTACTGAATCTACCGCAAGAATATGTATTTTCGATTTTGCCAGCCGATTAACATCTAAATTTGTCACAGAATTATGTTAATTACTCCAGTTTCATAATTGTAACATAGCGTATCGAATATTTCGTTATTTAAAGTCATTGAGCTTACATACGTGAGAAAATGCAAAAGAAAGTACAATCGCTTCTGAATATGATTCAAACTTTAATAAGATCTATAACTTAGATAATAAATGTGTTTACAAAATTTTATTTGCCTAGGTTTTTGAATTTTCTAATTATCGAATTTACTTGAACTCGGACAGTCAGACAGACTTCCTTTGAACTTATTTCATTCCCAGTTTTTATAGAAATCTACAACATGTTCGTAATTCTGTATATCAAATTATAACCTTCAAGCTCAAAGGGTTTTTGAGGAGTTATAGTGTTTTCACAGGCAGACAGACAGACATAATACAAAAAGTTTTAGGACTTAGAAAGTTTCAGAGGACTTAGGGAGGCTTTAAACGTGGAGACTCGTCAAAATCTGGATTTCAAATTGTTTGACGGTTACAGTATTTCCTCTATATTTTGTATAATAAAAAGAGAATATAACAATTCTTACATAAATATACAAAAATTGATATTTGTTTATATGCTTTCTGTATAAATTTACCGACTTTCTACTATCTTGATGAAATCTGGTATGCGTCTTCCGCTTTAAGACAAGAGGGCGATTAATATTTTTTTAAAGCCCAAAATTTATTTATTTTTTCACTTCTGGTATTATATCGTAGTATTTATGCTTTTTTAATTCCACATGCATTAATTTTTAGTAGAATAATTCCATTGGTTGTAATCTTTCAGTTTCACCAGCTAACAAGGCAAAATTTTATATAAACCCATTTCCTATTAGCAGTTTAATAGCCACTAAACACAATTTTTCTGTGTAAGCTAGGTAGCATATCCTCAAATATTTCTGAAAGAAACAAGCGAAATTAATTCTTTGAAGCACTTTTTTTCAAAATTAAAGGTAAAAGCAAGATTGTTGAGAAAATAAAACAAGCCAAATACGCATTTCTTAATAATGTTCTTCCTATTTCGTCCTTCATTTATCCTGTTATACAAGAAAAAAGAAATAAGAATATGATTCGTGTAGTTTTTTTTTAAATTCAAGCATCTAACTCTAAAACCTTAGCTATAAAAATAACCAAAAACTTTAAACAAGCAAAGAAAATCTCATTAATCAAAAAGAAGAGATTACTTTTAGAAAAAAACGATGAAGTTTATCATAGAAGTAAAAAAAAATAAACTAAAGAAATAGAGGAAACTTTTTTAAGCACAATATTTACATGCAGTTGTTGCTCTTATCAAGACTTTTCGTTACTTTACGAAATTGTTTCCATTTGTGCAGGGAATAAAATTAATACAAGCTAGAAAAGTTTCTTTTCTGAAATGTCTTATGCAAATTTTTGATAAATAGCGTGAAAAAAACTATTTTGCAGTCGTGGAAACAAAAATTATACACAAGAAACTCAACACGTTTTAAAGAAGTAATTATTTGGTAAGAGGTGCAGCAACTGCATTTTTACATGGCGGCAAACAATTCCAAGAAATAGTTTTTTGCAAAGTAGTAACCAGATTTGTATAGATCGAGTTAAAATATCTAAAATTAATAAAATTATATAATATCGCGGCCTAAGGAATTAATCTAAAGGTTATCCAGACGATTACCACTGTCAAGTTATTAAATTTGATCTGAAGTTATCAGTAATCTCTTCTAATAATAAAGATGTGCCTGCGTGTGTACTGGCATTCGACAAACCAGACCGTTTGACCTTCAGCTACCAAATTTGCCGCATTTATACCTTAGAAGATAGATATATGTACTTTGAAATGATATTTTAAAATTTTAATTAAATAAAAATTAAACTGAATTTTAGCCTTTTTCTGCGATAACCTACGGAAATATTTCAGTTTAAAAATGATTTTTACATCAAACTGAAATACAAAAACTTGTCTTTTCAATTATATGAATTTAATAACTATACAAGTATTATTTAAAAAAATATTTTTGTGTAGTTTCCAACAATCTAGTATATTGTTCCCTTGAAATTAAAACCTTTTTCATTGTTGCATCAAATATTTAATCCTGGGAATTTTTTTCTATTGTTGAATTCTAAAAAAGGACTGTTCTGTTTGTTATTTACGAGTTTCTAAAATAAATTATGTGCAGATGTAATATCGCGAAATTTAGTAGATGAACCGGGTATTTAAGTTTTTAATATAGCCATAATATCATATATCTGGTCTCCATCTAAAAAAATCATAAACACAATAAGCATAACTTAAATAAGGGAATTAACAACTTTAATATCAAATTATTTGGTGTATCTATGGACAAGAAGTTATGTTTAAGAACTTACTTGACACCAAATATAACCAATACTCCCTGTGAACCAGCTTCAAATATAAATAGATTTTGTTTTGTTCTTCAAACATAAATATACGTATTAATATTAAGAATAAAGGGTTATTACTCAATGGTAATAATATGAATACTAGGTTTAGCAATAACATCGAAATTTAGATACAGCATGACAGTAAAAATGCATATAAAATATGAATTTAGCTTTTTTTCACAATTTATTATAAAATACAACAAAGTCATAATTTAAATCACATTTCTTGTCTAGATATCTACAAAAAAGCAAATGTTACTCCTTTCGTAGCTAGCATATGGAAATGGAATTTATCAAATCATGAGTCTGGAAACTCAATAACCGTAAATCATACAAGCAACATGGAAACAAAATATTCATTTTTATAATATTCATTTTTCAAGGAACAAAATCCTATCTGCTTTGTTCCACATGAACTTTTGGAAAAAAAAATTCTTTTTTTCTGACCCTTCCATAATCGTTAATCTTCAGAAACGGTTCTACAGGGACATGACTTCATGATGCGTTTCCATAGCAACCGATAAATATTAACACAATGATTTTTGGAGTGTTTTGAATCTCATTTTTTTCGTCTTCAAGCTCCGGGGAAAATATTTTTTTGTCATTTGTGTGTGTTTAAGCGTGAAAAATGAATAGCTTTTGGCACCTTTTGAAGCAAAAAACGTGAGAAAATATTCACCTGAGTTGATCTTCTGTATATTTTTTTATGAAGGAATTAAGGTTAGTTGTTAAATTTTATTGTTTTGCTGATAATTCTTTGACAAACATTTTTTTAATTAAATACTGTATTGTAATGAAATTAAATGCCACCTTTCTTTATTTTGTTTCATAAGACCAAAAAAAAATACAATTTTATTCAATTTAAATTATATTATGAAAACTAAAAGAATAACTGAAAAAAGAAAAAATTTTGCTTCAAGTTAAAGAAATGTTCTTCTTGTTTTTAGAAAGAATTCTTATTTCATAATGTGAGCTAGAATGCATTTCAGTATATTCGACATTTAAATTGCAATTATTATTTGAAATTTTTTTAATGATCTAGGAAAAATTTATACCTTTAAATTATTATAACATATTATATTGCTGTTAAATTAGTTATATATAAAAACAGAAGCTGTCATTTGAAGGATGCTGTAAAATTATTATTTCATATTGGCCATCTTTGACGATCATCTTGATGACCGAAATTAATAGGCCCTAAAATTTTAAATTATATATTTTATATGAGTTAGCCTTAATAACTTCTCCAGCAAAATATTTTTAAGCTTCAAATTTTGATAGATATGTAAAATCATGCTACTCAGAAACCGAACGCTATTTTTTACAGTTTTCTCTGTATTTCATTTATTTTCTGTCAGCTTCCCGAAAATTTGAAGAAAAAAAAATGGATGCACTCTGGTATTTCTCGCCTTTTTAACAATGCAACCGAATTTCTAATCTAAAACAATGTAAAATCTGATATTTTTCATGTTAATAGCATGTTTTAAATAGTACATATAGTACAATCTTTAACAGATTCTTCTTAAAATTAAGCAAATTTATCGTTTGCTTTTCTGAAATCCTCTTTGCTAATAATTATTTGTGTTAATCATGGAGGTTGAATTTCATTATTTTAAAAGTTTTTTCGTTAGTTTGAAAGTTTTATTATTTTTTTTTGTATTAATATCGATGATAATTAGTGTTTTAAAACAAAATAGAGATACTATTAATTTTTATCCATAAACTTAATGTTTTTCTTGAATTCTTATGTTTTTATTTAATTATTATTATGGTTTGTGATATGTTTAATATTCTTTCAGAATTCTTGCATACATTTATACTATTGTTGGAAGACATACCTAAATATTTTTTTAAACTTTATTAAATTTAGAAGGAAAATTATACAGCAAAAATAATATCATAGATAAAAATTATTTGTTTTTAATTTTAAAAGATGCAAGAGTAATTTTTAGTCTGTAATGTTTTCAGAAGTTGAAAAATTTCGAAATTTTATTGATTTTTTAATTAATTAACTTTCTTTAAATTGACAGAGAAGTATATTCGCAACTTTCAAAATACGTATTTCAAGTTTGATAACTCTAGATCAAAAAATCTAGAGCACAAACATTCACATTTAACTTTGTTATAATTAAATATAAAGATGTGCAGTTTATATTAAAATATAATACCTATAATTGATTGTTTATCAATATTGATAGTTTGGATTTAATATTTATGATTACTAGTATATAACTAACTGCACTTTCAATATTTTTTTCGAAAATTATGTGTATAATTTAATATAACTAATTCAAATTTATCTTAATATCTAACGTTAAAAATCAGATTTTTAAAGCTAAAACTTATATAAATAAATTTCGTTATTGAATCTCTATTATAAAAATAAACTTTACATATTGCTTTTTCTTTTTGTAGAAGCGTCATTTTGTCACAAATTACCAACTTATATTACTTTATATGCAGTTTATTCACCTTTTTTTCATTTTTGATTAACTAACTGCATTTGGAAACAGCATTATTTTTATGTAGTTTTTTTTATTGATAAAGAACATCAATACGAATTTATTTTTGGTGTGATTTATTCGAGAATTGCATCTTTTAAAAATATTAGAATAAAAAGCCTTCTGCAATTTCTAAGATATTTAATTTCTCCAGCTTTCAAAGTTATATATTTTAATTCTTCATATAAGCAGTTTTAAATAAATATTGACAAAGTGATATATTTAAGCATTTGATTGCTGTTCACTTATAAAAATATTAACATCTCGTGTAAAATAAATATCAAATTTAAAAATAATTTTAAGTCAAATATTAATTTTAATAAAATTTAAAAAATATCTTTTTCACACAATTTAAATACTATTTAATTAAAGAATCTGACATTTTTTTAAAATTTAATACGCAACATATTTACAAGTTCGCAAAAGGAATTCATTCTAAAGATATTTTTGTGATGAAATATTCTCGGATGTTATTACAGAAAAGATGAGAAATTTTATTTAATGTTTAATTAATTAATTTTTTTGAAATAAAATTTTATAGGATATGCACATTTTCTACCCAAAGTATATTTATTTGAAGTTTAGTAGCTGTAGTTCAAACAGTCTGGCCTATAGCCAATACACCCACACACAAATGCATTTTTATTATTAGTAGAAATTAACTTAATAATATGGAAAAAAAATTGAATCAATCAGCATTCACCCACTTGGAGATGGCATTCGATACCTTGTTTTCCTCACTAAGTATTCCTGATCACGTGATTGTTTAGATTTCACCTGCTTTGACGTCACTCCCTTTGAAATATCGAATTCAATCATGGGAGCCATTCAGTGGCTTTCAATTACAAATTATCTCTTGCGGAGATGCCATTCCTCCATGTGGATCGAGTTCCTTTGTTTGCATAATTAGATGTGATCAAATGAATGTAACATCCTTCATTCGTTAAGGGGCCTGTCTGAAATGATGTTCTGGAAGATGCCCACGTGTTGATTGCATGTCCATCTAGGTTTACATCATTAAATATTCCTATAGGTAATATAGGTTTCGCTTTAATTGTATTGCATACGGAAGTGCAGTTATGTTTAGAAGGCCAGTTGAAGCATTACAATGTAAGGGATAAATTTTTATTGACTTGTTTTATGTGTTTTGAATAATGTGCAACTAATCAAAAGAGATAACTCGTGGTTGAAAGAACCTTTTTGAATGAAGCAATTGAATCTTATTATTTTCAGCAATAGGATTATGTTGCATTTTCATATTATTTTCGCGAAACTAATAAGTTACATAGAGCTTATTTTTTTCTTCTTCATTTGCAAAAGTATACAAAAAAGTAAGTATAAGTTAAATCAAAAGTCCTTGACATATTTCAAAATGTAATGAATAGTCAACAAATATTGATGCCAGTGTGTGGTTTTCATTAAACTGCATTAACTGGCACAAAGTTTTCTTTCTTTTTGTCATAAAGAATGGTTAAACTGTTTGCTAATAGATGGCGCTAAAATATATAACATTAGCGCTTTAAGGTTTGCTGCTAATCCATCATTGTTAATATGTTGGTGCCAACGGAAATACCAAACTACATTAATCAATGCTTTAAAATAAAGTCGATTATTTAAGTTGCAGAGATTTGCTATTCTACAATTCTTACATCTGTATCCGAATGTTTTTTTTTTGGCGGCAAATGCTCTAATAGACGTTAGGATAGGCTACACTGGAATAAAATTGATTGAGACTTTCGAAATGTAGAACTCTCTGGCCTACCGACATTTTTAGCCAGATGGTCCAACATAATGGTCATTTGGTTCTCTAGATTAACTCACTCTTACAATTTTTTGATCTATTTCATCATATCAAAAGATGATGAGGATATGTTAAGACTCGCACAAATCGGAAATGATATGACTTACTCTTTGATAAACATAGAATAATTAAAAATGCGAATTATGAAAGTTATATATTAGCTTATGTCAGTAAAATGTGAATTGAATTTGATTATATCTTAGATGTGTCTCGAACAACAAAGGTAGTCCACACTAATTTCTGGTAATCTTATAGTGACATTTTGTGCTCAGTATGGTAAGGCGTTGAACTATGACATAAATAATGCATTGGCATTATCCTTTTACATTTATTAAAATGATATTTCTGATTTATTAAATATTTCTTTGTAAGAATGCAATTTAGAGAAAAACTGGAAACTTTATCATAATTTTTTTGATTATTTATTAAATTTTGAAATGTGTTTTACTACTCTAAAATGTAAATCTCAGGAAAAAGAATTCTAACTCCAGATTTTGATAAATCTCAATTTTTAAGACTTTGAAAAATATGTTTTTGGAATTATATCGGCTTTTAAACGCTATAATTAAAAATAATGGGGAGATTGATGAATGAAATTTGGTAATTTGTTTTACCATATTTTCTAAACTGCACATATCTCTCTCATAAACATCTACTTCATTTGGATCCATCTCCAAACTTGCTCAAGATGTGATACAATCTTCTCTGTGCAAATATTTTACATGATTGCACTAAATATCAGTTCTGATGAATAAAATATTTTGGGAATTCCTACACTAATTTGAAAGAAATATTACGCGAGCCCAACCATATCTTCACTTTCTTATTTTTCCTTGACATTGATTTATGCATAGTACTTCTTCATTTTACTCGGTCCTTTTTATATTTTCTACTTTTTTTACTTTTATTTTATAACAATGTTGATTTAAGATTTGCAATTTAAATTAACATGCATTTGGCATCGCTTGGCCAGTATCGGCCCTTGTGACAAAAGCTAATCATTCCATCAATCTTCTAGAGGCCTTTTTTATTTGAAGCTATGAATTTCTACTAATAATAATGATAAACGTGCGTGTGTAAAAAAAAGAGAGAGGAAGGAGATGTTAAGAAAGAACGTGTGTGTGAACGTGAAAGAAAGTGTGTGTGAAAAAAAGGAGAGAATAAAAAAGAGATTGTGGGAGGGAAGGAGAAAGTGTGTGTGTCTGTAGGCGCAATACAGTCCAGATCATTTGACATACAGCTATCAAATTAAGCACATATACTTTGAAGGATGGGAACACCTTGAACCAGAATTTGTTTTGAAATTTTGATTAGAATTTTAATTAAAATAGAAATTAGACATAATTTTGTAGTTTGTCCACGATAACTTCTTAAAATAATACTGCAAAAAATTTTGCACCTTCTGAAATTTGCGTTTTTTAATTATACCAATTTAATAGTAACATGAATTCTTAAAAATGTATCTAATTTCCAACAATAATTTTCATCTTTGCCTTCAAATTTAAACCTTTCTCTTTATTTCATCAAACGTTTAAATGCGAGATTTCTTTCCATTTTTTGATACTAAGAAATATCTATTTTGTTCAATCAGTGTGTAGTTTAGAGACGAATAAAAAACGTAAAGTTTCAATATCGTCAAATTTAGATGTCATGGTTTTGATTCGATATCATGAAGCTAGTCTCCTTTAAAATGGATCATACACAAAGAGAAGAGAGCATATGGAAGACAATTTAAATAACACGACTTTGGATATCAAATGATATCTAAATGATATTTAACTGAAATTAAATACAACCAATATCATCGGTGGATTAGCTAGTCGCCGAAGAAGATTGATGTATAGTAATAAATGAAACTCTACAAACTCGTACAATATAATGTACAATACTGTATAATATTGAAGAATATTGAACAGTACCGCTCATCATTTCGTGTTATTTCGGAATACACAAAAGTATTCTAGAGAAAACTACCAGCTGTCATCATAAAATGATTTTTAAATACTCTTTTAAAATATAATTTAAATAGCAGCTAATGTTACCATTAATTAAATGTCTCTAATTAAAAAATATAGAGACTTTTTTTATATTAAATGTATTTAGTTTCCAATTGCAATTAAAAATATACCGACATTTTTTGATTAAATGTATTTGGTTTGGATTTATATATCTATAATATTGAAAGTAACCCTAACAACATGCAGTTACCATACAATGCATTTAATAATTTTACAACACATACAGACCTATTATGTAATATACAATATCGGATAATATCGAACAATATTGCGCAATGTCGTACTAATTTGGAATAAACATAATCCCTCGTTAAAAATTGCCTGCTTTTGTCAGAAAGTAGTTTTTTAAAATGCGATTTATAAATATAATTTTAATATAAACAAAACGATGTATTTATTCATACAAAACCTTGAAAGTATTGCATAATGTAGTCTTTTATGGAGAAGCATTCCCTTACTTTTTTTAGTCTTCTATGCACAACCAATTTCTTATCAATAACCCTTTCTTTTTACCATACCCCCAACCCACTTTCATGGCAAAACAAAGAATCCAGTTTTCGAGCTATTTTCCTCTCTCTCACTGACTGTGGGGGGGGGGGAATCGAGCATCATCCAGTTACAAGGCCCAACTCATCCATCAAGCTCAAACGGGCACCAGGGCAGGAAGCAACCACCGAGGTGCAGCCTTCCTCTTACTCTCCACCCACCCCCTATCGTATCTGGTCTCGAGCCTTTTTAATTCTTCACTTTTTCTCAAATCTGTCTTTTACGGTGGCCGATGCTCTGTTGGGATTTCATTAAAAAAATTTGTCGTGAAGATATCCTTCTGAAAAAAATATGTCTGAGAGATTAAGATATCAGTGTCTGCACATTAAGAAAGAACACTGATGAAGAGATGTCTGTAATGTAAGGTATTAATAGATATATTTCTGTCTTCTTTTTCAATGGTTTAATGGTGTGGTTGTCTGGTTTGTATTTCAATAGTTATTTCTGGCTTGTATTTCAATAGCAATTTAAGATGAATTCTGTTTTTTTCACCGTCTATACGGGGATTATATAATGTTTCTGGTGATTATATTTTGTATTTTTAATCGAAAATTTGCATGATAAATATTTTTTATATAGTATAAATATAATAATGTAGCATAACAATAAAATGAAGTATTATGTCACCGTGTGATGCTTTTGATATAATTCAGCATTGTCTTCAGTTGTCTTTTTGATATAATTCAGCATTTTGATAAGCAGGCAAAACTACTTTTCTGGGTTTTTTTTTTTCCCCTGTTCTGTTTTTTTTTTTTTTTTGCTTGTTTGTTTGTTTAAAGAAGGAAAATAACGAGATTGGTCTATCAGAGACTTTCTTGCATACTCATTTATAAAGGTAAGATTCCCCCTCATTCCATATAATACTATACACTTTTTATTTTTTTTGTTATCATGCAAATTTTTATTTTCAAAGCCCCAGACAAAACATTTTGTAATGTACTTCTAAACTAATAAAATGAAGTATTAAGTCATCGTTCTAAAATTTAAAAAGTTGTTAATTATCTTTTTGATATAATTCATCACTTTGATAAGAAAACAAAACAATTTTTCTGGTGTTTTTTTTTAATCGAAAGAAAATAAATACAAGGGCCTCTCCCAAATTTGCTCGGTCCACGGTGGTTAGGGGGTAAGATCTCGGCTTCGGAACCGGCGGGTTTCAGGTTTGAGACCCAATTCCACCAAAGAACCGTCGTGTAAGCGGGTCTGGTCCACGCTAAATATCCCGCTGGTGTAGTGTGGCATGGTGTGGAGAGGGGGGAAGTGTGCTAGTTCAGATGTCGTTCTCGTCATCTGACCGTGGTTCAGAATTAAGAGGTCCGTCCCAAAATAGCCCTAGTGTTGCTTTACAACGGGTTGTTAATATAACTAAACTAAATCCAAATGTCTCTCATATTCACTTGTAAAGATAAATGTCTCCCGCTTACCAAGTAAAATTATACACTTTGAGCAAGACCATGAATATCACGAGTGCTCAAATTTTTATTTTCAGAGCATAGCACAGAACATTTTGTCTTTCAGAATATTATAAAGGATGCCGCATATGTATTTTGAGAGCTATTTTGTGCACCAATTGAAACTAACATTTCACAGATATTTGAATTCTTTTAACAAGATAACATCAAAGTTCGTTTATTTCAATTTTTACGTTTTTGAGGTTTATACGCATGCGGATATGCAGACCAACAAAGAGTCAATCCCTCGATGAGTTTGGTTTAAAATTGGATAAGCGTATTCGCTTTAATTAAAATTATTGATATAATTTCATTTAATAATTTGATGTGTTTTTGAATTTAGCATTTAATACATAAATATAGACTGATAGGCAGACAGGTTTTCATTAGATTTGTTCGAAATTTGATCGAATCTACATTTTAAATCTTTATGCCATATCTTATCCATTTAATTTTTCACATTTTGTAGTTATCGTATTGTAGACAAACAAACAGAGCTTCTGTGAATATATTTTGTTTAAAATATAATAGAAATCTACAAATTTGTTGGAAGGTAGAGTCTTATTTAATTATTACTTGCTCATAGTTAATTAATACTTACTTATTGAAATTAATACTAAATTGCTCTCGAATAATGAATGTATGTCTCTTTAAATAATGAATATATGCAAGTCTCTTTAAAACAGACAAAGATGAATATACTTTCTGCTATTCTAAAGGATTTTTTTCTTAATTTTAAAAAATCGAAATTAATTATTCGAATATCTTTAAAATAGGGATTTTATAAAAATTAAATAAAAATAATTTTGGGGGAAAAGTCGCTTTACTGTATGTAATAAAGTAAACACATATCCGATGTAAAAAAATACTTTAGGATTCTAGCAAAATAATATTGAAAATATTCAAAAACTCGTTTAAAGCTAAAAATAAATAATAAATCATATTTGTTCTCGAGAAAAATCTCTCAGTTTTGAATAAATCTGATTACTCGACTTCTTTATTCTAAATAAACAATTTGATTAGGATGTAAAATCCAATTATGTTTATTTACGTTATTATAAATGTAATTAATTTATAAATGTGTTCGGCCCTTTTTCGTTACAAGTGAAGGAAAATAAAGACAATGCAAAAACCTGCAAGTAATAAACATTCAAAGAATATCCTTTATTTCGAAGAAGAAATAAATTTTATCCATTAAAGCTCTGTTAATCAAAAATATTAATTGAATTATTTAAAACAACATTGAAGTAGTAAGTGAAAAAATGTGATGATGTTTTCGACGGGGATGATTTATTTATTATATTTATTTATATTTATTATATTTATTTATTTATTGTATCTTAAATTTGAGAACTTATTCATTTATTAAATTCTACTTCATATTTCTTTTTCCTAAGAAAAAATTCGATCGAAAGACACTATACTTAATAAATAACAAACAATTAAAGCCTTCTATGATCGCCACATATTAAAATGAATCCATTCTTAAGCCCAGTAATTCAAATAGCTCATTATTTCTTCCAATAGGTGAATATTCTAGTGAAAAATATTATTAAAGAATTTCCACATACTGAGAGTGCCGCGTTGGCCTGGCTGAAAAGTCTCGGCTTCGGAACTGGAAGGTTTCAGGTTCGAGACCCGCTTCCACCTGTCGTGTAAGCGATTCTAATGCACTTCAAATCCAAAAAATGGAAGTTTGGAGAGGTGATGCTAGCTCGGGTGCTGCCCTCGTCATCTAACCGCTGATTAAGATTACGAGTTCCGGTCTAAAATAGCCTCAGTGTTGCTTTAAAACGGGGCATTAATATAACTAAACTAATCCAAATGAAGTGTTTTTAAACAGAAAATAAAATCTGAATATGGTATAACCATATATCTTTTGCCTTGAACAATTTAATGCCTTTTTGATGCCATTATTTTTCAATACTTGAAGAGCGCATACGGTGTTACCTGTAAACTTATTCATATCAGAGCAAACCTTAAACCAGAGTGGTTCCATTGAAACTTTCACTTTTATTCTCTAATAAATATACTTCATATTATTAACCATATGGCATTGCCGAACAATAGTTACACAACAACCTGTTAAAGTGAAATTTTTGGCACATTTTTACTGATTAATCGTTGGGGTTTAGTTAATAAGCAAATACCAGAAAAGCGTATATGAATTTTAGGCGCCTTTCTTTTTTCTACCTTTAAAACCAAAAATAGACACATATTTATATTTATAGTCACGCAACTACATACAAAATTTAATTCATTTAAATCATTGCGATTTTTAAGTTATCGTTGCTTATATGCTTGTTAAATACAGACCGATAACCGATCAACCTTCTGACTTTGAGCCCATATTAGATACATATCTCCACTTTATGTATTGAATCTATGTATCAAATTATATTCATACAGTTCTCTTCATTTTCTAATTATGGTGCTAACTTATATCTGCACTGCCAGATAGACAGACTTCCTCTCAATGAATTTCGTTTAAGATTGGACAGAAATCTAAAAATCTGGATTAGAGATGATATACCGAATTTCATCCATTTATCCAAAGCGTTTATAAGCGGTCTTGTTCCCAGAGATAAAAAAAATCCCTAAAATATGTTTTTCATACTATATTACTACTATTATTACTACGTCTACTACTCGATAGACTACTATAAACTGCGTTGCTACTAGTATACTAGTTACCAGTATACTTAGTACTACCAGTATACCAGTATACTGCGTACTACTAGTTACAACTGGCACAAATATCGTACATTGATGACGATTGTTGCCTTGCTAATAGTAATATACCGTTTTTTATCTAGATAATATGTATTTGGCAACAAGATGGTTTAAATATTGCTTAAAATATTGAATAAATTTCAACTAAAAACCTAAGACTAAGTCCGTGTCCGTTCAACCAATAGTTAAGTATTCAAACAATGTTATTTTAATAACCTTAGATAAGTTTTGTTTATTGTATGCATGAATTTCCCTAATGAAGATCAGTCCCATGACAACATGTATTGCTATTAAAAACACAATTGTCTGGCTTATTCCTCTTCTGAATATCTTAGAATGACAAATTCGCTTTTTCTTCCTATGATAAACTACACAGATAATAAACAAAATCTTTCTTAATTAGCTTTCAACAATGGAAGAAATCCCACGATTAAACATTTGATGAGGCAATAAAAATGGAATAAATTTTGAATTTTAGATCAACCACGTTATCCATTCTTAGAAATTAAACAAAAAAGAAAAAAAAATGGTAAAAATCGGTGAACATTTATATAATTATTAAATTGATATCTTTAAAAAGATTTATTTTAAATGTTGAAAAGCTGCAAAAACTATTTTTATGTAATAATAATTTTAGAAGTTATTGCGAAAACACTACAAAATCCAATTTAATTTTTAATTAATTAAAATACTAAATTAAAACTTCAATAAATCGCTTCCAGATGCACATTCTTGTTTTTGATAGATGTGCCAAACGGTCTTGTCTGTTGAGTGCTAACACACACGTTCATTCCAATTATCAGTAAAGATAAGGGAATTATTTATAAGTAAAATCTAAGTGATTTATTTTAAATTCATGTGTAATCCTATAATGTCTCTTAAATCCAGATCAAATAGTTGATTTTTACTTTTTCTAGGATATTCTTATACCTGTAATCATTTTTACTTAGAGAAAGTTATTTTTACATTTATAAGAATTGTGGAGAGTTGAAACTTAATAATGTTAGTGTGGCAACCGTAGATGATAAAAAAAGGGACAAAAGTGCACAAATCAATGCGAAAAGGCATTTGAGAAATTTTTATTTATCAGAAAGCTCCTACACATGCAAGTATGATTGAATAAATAGAAAAATTCTGCACTCCTCAAACATTTCGTTGAATAGTATTTGATGTTTTCCGTTAAAATTTAAGGTTAGAACTTTTGTTAGAGATTTCATGGTGTTTGTTAATCGTAACTTGATGCATGTCAAAGAAATTAGAACCACAATTTTATAAAATAAACTGTGAAAAGAAGGAAAAGATATTATTCATTTGATTTTGTGCAGTCATTTATTTATTTTCTTAAAGATATGGCTTTGTGATCAACTCACGATAAAAATCGGAACAAAAAACTGAAAAGTAAGACTAAAAAAGGAGAGAGATTCTATTTTCTTCATTCTGTAATTAGAATTCAATTTATACAAAATTAAATTTTCCTCATTCTTCATGATCTAAATTTGGGTCCTGCGAAATCTGCAATTTTTCACAAACACGGCGCATGTTGCTAGATATATGCAAAAAATATATTCGAATTTAACAATGAATTATCAAAACAATGAATGAGAAATAAATAAAAATATTTTTTGATCGTTCTTTTTTCTTTTAAATTAGAGAGAAATGTTGGAATAATTACTTCTAAAAACTTAAAAAAAATTAGAATGTGGGATACAAAAATTTTAATTCTAATTCTTAATATTTTTCTAGTAAAATGATTATTTTGAAAAAATTTAATAAATTATCTGAGAGATGTAAATAAATTTCTGTAAATAAATGTAAAATAACCATCTGTTCTTAACAACAGAGTACAATTTTTTTCAACAATCATTAGAAATAATTCCTTTAATAAACATATACAAAAAAATCATCTAATATAACACAAAATATTAAATAAAAATTTTCTACATCAAATTTTAAAATTTGGGCTTCGAAATGCATCAAATCATTGCCTTGATATGACCATTTCTGTGCTATTTTCTTGACTGTAAACATGATACATTCATCTGAACACAGCACATCTTTTTATAAGTATGGATTGACGCTTTTTAACAAGATTTTGACCTCAGCAAACCGTGGTTAATCGAGAATTTATTGCGTTTACTCAAAACATACAAGACTTTCAAAGGAAATGTTTATGGAATTTCCCCACCCACTTTCACCATAAAATATTCTTATTCCAGTGCGATCTTAAAAATTCCATTTAATACACTCTAGAAAATTAAATTTACGACAACATACCGAGTCCCAAGAAAACACTCCAGTTCTTTTACCGAATTTTCTCCCTCAAATAGGGATAAATGAACCACATCATAACCTTTTATAACTTCACTATTTTATTAGGTGCAAGCAAAAAATATAAAAATGAGGGAGTAAAAAATTCCCTATCTATATATTTTCGTCGCATCTTTCAATTTAGCAGGTGGCTACGCCGCGGCTTCGCTAATTCAATAACCTTAACTTTGCTTCTTACTCACATTTTTGCCTTTCTTTTATTAAAGAAGAGCAGGTTTTTTTATAGGACCTAGGACATAGGACTTAGGAAAAGGCGGTCACTGCTAATAAATGTCGTGGCCAGTCGTCGTAAATTACATCTTAGCGATAACCCGTAGGGAGCATATGGCATTCATCACAAGTTCCCGTTGACGTCAATTCGATGACCAGAATGCTCGTCATCCGGGGGACTGTAAAAATAACACTTATTTTATACATGTGTATATATAGATATATTTCCAGCACCTAGTGTGTGATGTAATTCAACATGGCCTATTTATAGAATGTCTATTTTTGTGAAGTAATGTGAGAACGATGAATTGTAGCTCTGTCATTGGACCAGCGGGAGTAGTCCCCCCGAAACTTCCTCGAATAATCTCTAATAAAGGTGAATTAGTATTTTAGACTGGTTTTTTCCCAACCAATTGAAACCAAAATTTGACATTTGACTTTAATATATCACCAAACTTACTTGCGGTAACTTATTTAAATATATAATACCAAAAATGATATATTTAAGTCATCTCCTTTTTGAGTTAGCGCGTTTACATGCTTCCAATAATACAGACTTACAGATGTTGTTGTTTCCAATGGCACTTGCCATAGGCAAGCCCGCTGATTTGAAATCAACGATTTTAAGCCGATTTTAAGCCGTCTCTTATTTTAGTAGCGCCAACTAGGGCCAAGCGTACGATTTTGCTACTCTCGCATCACATTCGCTTGCACAGCCCCTTTTTAAAGGGGGGCACATTCACACATCTCACAGATAGAACAAATGCAGGACAACCATGCCCGAACCGGGACTCGAACCAGGGACGCCCAGATCACGGGGAAGACGCGCTACCCCTATGCCAGGACGCCGGCCTTACAGATGTTCAGTTCCCAATCGATTTGGCACCAAATTTGATAGGATATACATTATAAATGCCGAAGTGTATTGACTTTTACCCAACTGGCTCTCTTCGTTTTGTAATTATTGTGTTAACTTATATTCGAACAGCCGGACGGACAAACTTCCTTCGGTGGTGTTAAGATCAGACATACATGTAATTCTAAGCGTTTTTGAGCCCACATTTGTTACTGACAGACAAACGGACATTTTACAAAAGTGTGTTTTTCGAATTCAGGTAAGTTTAAAACGTAGAGATTCTTCAAAATATCGAGTTCGGTTTTTTTCTGGCAATTGCAATTCTTCCCTTTTCTTTCGTCTACGAGAAAATAAAAAGTGTTTTCTTTCTTTCTGAAAAATTTAAATATCATGAAGCTTAATAGATGTTCAACGTTGCGTTTTTAGGGATTTAATTTATAATTCCATAATAAGTTTGAGGAGTCTTTTTCAGATTCTTAATACTTTGCGGATTGTTGCATTGTAGCTGGTGAAATTAAAACCTCTGTATCTATAATAATTTTTTTCTTGAAATTTTTTAGGCAATATAATTCATTTTCTTAAATTATATATTTAATAAAGCTATTTAAATGTGCTATCACTTTTAATACTCTTTGCTTCATTATTTTATATCTATTTTAAAACTTTCGTATTCATTATTAATATTAGAATGTCAAATGCCGGCGTCCTGGCATAGGGGTAGCGCGTCTTCCCCGTGATCTGGGCGTCCCGGGTTCGAGTCCCGGTTCGGGCAAGGTTGTCCTTCATTTGTTCTATCTGTGAGATGTGTGAATGTGCCCCCCTTTAAAAAGGGGCTGTGCAAGCGAATGTGATGCGTGAGTAGCAAAATCGTACTCTTGGCCCTAGTTGGCGCTATTAAAATAAGAGACGTTCCCTTTCGGCTTAAAGTCTTTGATTTCAAATCAGCGGGCTTGCCTATGGCAAGTGCCATTGGAAACAACAACAACAGAATGTCAAATGGATTTTTTTTTTTTTGCATTTATAGTGTCCTAACTGCCTTTGATAATTAGCTTGTAAGCTTGGAATATTGGCCTTCCTGGTTTATATATAAATTTATAATAATAGATATATGTAATGATATTTTAAAATCTAATTTAAACTTAATTAATTTATTAATTTTAGCTCCATTCAGTCCATATTAATTTCATTCTAAAATATTCTCTTATTTCCACTTTTTCTATTTCAATAATGCAACTAAAGCTAAGTAAAAACGCTTTAGTCAGCGTTCCACCACTCCGAGTAAAGAGATAAAATACTATGAAGCTAAGCACATTCTTTTAAAATATCCCTATGATTCCCTTACTTGTGATTGACACGTGATGGAAATCCCTATTCAAATCTCGCAGTATATATTCACAAGGATAAAATTTTCATTAGCTTTTCCTCATTTCGTGTTGTGTCATTCTGTATTGTGCCCATAGCTGCTACTTGTGCAAAAAAATCATGTCTCCCGGAACGGAAATAAAACGAAGTTTAAAAAAATCGAAAGTCTCTTCACTGTCTTCGAAACTGCCTTCTGCTTCAAAAATTATGCTTACATATATGTATATAATATTAATATACATTTATAAATAATTTCATCTATTTATTTCATGAGACTGAAAAAAATGTAATGTTATCAGGCTTTGGCAAATTACAGAGATTACAATTCAAAAATTTACATATTACAGTAAATGTAATAAATTGGTAATTTTGTATAATTATCGGTAAATATTCATAATTACTTTTACATTTTGTGATTAATCACCGGATTAAATCGCATTTACTGCAACGGAATAGGTAAAACATTGTATTCGGAAAATAATAATAAAAAAAACAATTTTTTTTTTCTTTACAGACAAAAATAAAATTGGAATCGTTAAATGGAACAGCGAAAATAGTATGAATTTTCCCATTACGATAAAATCCTTCGGAGAATAGTCAATCAAATTAAATTGCATTTTTTAATTAGAGTACAATCAGAGTACAGAAATAACGACAAGATAATTTTACAATAATTTCTGCATGATGTTTTTGTATTTATATAATAGTATTTCAGGTAAATTAAGCTGAAGAGAATTAAAACATAATTTAATAACTTAACTTAAAACCGAATATGAGTTAATTAATTAAAATTTAATTTTATTAATTAACTCATATTCGGTGTAACTTTGAAAAATTGACTTTTCCCTTTTGTTTGAAGTGCCAGATGTTAGATTTTATTAAGATCGAAGAAATAACTATAGATATAGATGAGAAACATGCAAATAATTATTCTTGTTCATTTTACAGATTTAAATATTTATCACTAAATTATTTATTCGTTTGCTTTTTAAAATATTTTTAAAAGTTTTTTTATATATAAAGTTAAATAATAAATAATATTCACCAAAAATGACATTATTATATCGTACGAAGCTTTTGATCTATAAGAGGAGAATGCATATAAAACTTAACGATATTGAAAAGTAATTTTCATGTTTAGATTTATAAAGGGAATGCAGTCAGAAGTAAAAGGTGTGACTTTTTGAAAGGAACAATGTTTAAAAAATAATTCAACGGGTATGGATTGTCTAGGGAATAAACATCTCCGAAAGCAGTGCGCGGAACATATTACCCCCTTTCAGTTTAAAAAATTTATAGAATAAAGGTCTGCAGAAATACGTTTGGAAACCGTCCAACCACAAGTGAAATAAACAGTTTTGTTTGTTTTTATAAAAATGATGGGATACGTTTGATTCATACGTGAATCAGAAATTTCCTTCCAGTATAGTTTTTTAGTAGATCGAATCGTTATTTTAATTGTGAAATCGAGTATATATATATATATATATATTAGTAGATCGAATCGTTATGTTAATTGT